>VDFB02167307.1:0-15495 GCA_007258455.2 Sequoia sempervirens
CATTTTTAGAAACTAGACTCCATTCTACAAATTTTTAAAAATAAATTTAAAAAAAAATCTATTACTTTCCAAAATTTGTAGGGGGAGCACGGCCAAAATTCTACTTTTTAGGAAGTGCCCACTTAGAAAATTAGTGAAAAATCAAATATTCATTAAAAAATTATCAGAAAAATCATGCATCAACTAGATATTGTTAGCTGACTTCTAACCATAGCGATTTTAAAAATACTACAAAAATGTTCACCATGCTAGGGTCGTACAAGAGTTGCTATGTTATGTTTTCTGACAAAAAACAACAATTTTTGTACATCTCCCTTTTGAACCCCTTAATCTCAACCATTTTCAAAATAAATTAGTAGTTTTGAAAGTAGACTCGGAGCACTTCGATCCTTGTTTGTGTTCCATCTCAAAATTTTGAGTGTAGCTATCCTCAATTTCACGTCCAAGGTCAATATTTCCTGATTTCAAAAAAAAGTGGCCACTTAAGCCCCCTTTTTGGGAACCATCTTGGTGCACTTACCCAAGTTGTTGTAGGAGGAGTGTCATCACATAGGCTACGATGGGTTATCCTGGTGTAACCTTCCTAGGCTACTAGACTACCTGGCCACCTCTACTGGCTGCTAGACCCCCATGCACTCAATGTGGGATCAACATACCTTCCAGTCGAACCAGGCAGTCAATATTTCCATTGTAGGCCTTCCCACTCATCTCAAGCCTAAACGAGCATTTGAGCCATGAGTGAGGCTACATTATTTGAGTTAAAGTGAGATACTACCCAAACCCCCTAATTAATTTTAGATTATCACTTGATTAAACTCACAATGGGTTACCCAAGAGCTGCCACTTTGTGCGCCAGACCCCCATTGAGAGCCACTCCCCTATTGACATCTAGGAGACCCAATGAAATCAAAAGAGCAAAGCCAACTTACACAAACACAAAATCTCATTATCAAATTTACAAGGCAAGGAAAAACCCTTCCCGCTGACAAGTTCCAACCACATCAATCAAAATACCGTGCTAGGCTTGAGACCATCATATACTCATAAATACAAAACAATCATTTCGAGGGATTATCAAATAATTCCATCTGAAAGACTTTTCCCCCCAACTTCTAGAGACTCCTAACATTCACTTAACAAGAAGAAAAAACCATTGAGCAAAACTCACTATCAAGCCCATTCCAAAATCAACTCAATTCCAAATTCAACCTCAATATCAAAAGTAAAAATCAACCAATAGGGCATCCAAGGGAGACCTCAATTTTCTCCTCATAAGATACCCTATCTAAGAAAGTCTAAAAAATCATAATGATTCCCCCATCAAGAAATGACAAAATCATGATCATGAAAAGACTATTTACAAATAACACTCACCATCAAGAGTGGAAACATCATCAAGAAGATAATCAACTTCATTCATAATACAATTTTGGACAAGGACTCCCACTTTAAACAATGAGCATAATTACTCCAATAGATAACAATACCACTTAAATTCCAAACTTGCACACATAATTCCCGCAAGGAGCAATAATAAAAATAACACTCCAAACATTTCCATCTCAAAGTCAAGTACGATGTTACAAATTAATAACTACATTACCTTAAGAGAGATAGTATCTTTACAACAATTATTAAATATTCTATGTCCATTTACAAGATTAATTACTATTCCACTAATTCATATTGATAAGGAATTCAACATTCAATAAAAAAAACCACAAGAGAAATACATCATTTAAAGATTAATCTAATTCATCCATTCCTCTAAGTTCATAATTACACTAAAAACTCGATTATTCCATACATCGACCCTCTTTACTCTCAACATTTGTAAGTTCTATTCTCTATACAATTTTTAGCTAGAAGGTGAACCATTCTTTACTAACAGGTCTTTATTAATAAACAATCATTATTACAACTAAATCCATTATAAGGAAAGAATCTACAATCAAATTATTTACCATTAATAATTAGACTCCACAAACAAGATAATCCAATTCGTTCCTTGAGCAAATCATTCTATTATTAATATAAATAAACCAATGTTCCACACATAATAATTTCTAATAGTAAATTCGTCTAAACTTAACATTATACGAACTAAAGTAATCTTCAAAAATACTCTTTTTCCATATACACTAATCTTCCATTATTAGTTCCAAAATATCCAACTTCTAAATTACTTATCCATTTGTTTCATCTACTTAATTAGACATATATATATATATATATAAACAATAAGATACTTTTACAAGAAACATATTTATAATTCTATATACTTAACACACTTTCTCAAACACACATATATACACTTGTGTTTCTCTATGTATTTATATATATACATGTATATGTATATCGATATGAATAAACAATTACTATCATAAAATTCAAATCTCAAACAACCTGGAAGTCTGCGGCAGAAGAAAAGCCTACCCCAAACATAGACTTATCTTATATATTATCGGCCTTAACTGTAGACTCCAACAAGGATGTTGCCCATGCATGTTACAGAGATTGCCCCTTTGGACGAAGATACACTTAACAAAAAGGTAATCACTTACATCTAACAATTTACAGGTGTTAAGACAGGCTTACGAGCACAACGAATGATATCTATAGGAAAAGTAATGGATTTATTGAACCTATGATGACAACAGGAGGTGACACCTATAGAAACGATAGCATAAACTTGCTTACAGTATGCATACGTGCATGATTTATCTAATAGCTATTAATAGAGGTAGCGATAAATTTTGAAGAACAAAAGTTCAAAATAAAACAAACACCCATTACTCAATACAACCGATATATACTATTTGCATGGTGCAAGAATATGGATAAAAGAAACATGCATATGACAAAAACAGAGGCGACAACCTCTTATATGGTATTCTAAACTGGTTCAAGGTGAAATAAAGTCTGACAACTTTGCAAGAGTTGCACCTATCTCCTACTCAATTAATCACGTATGCTCAACCCGTAGAGGCTATACAAGATTTAACAAAATGATGAGATATTGTTCAATAATCAAAGCCAAGTGCCAACTAACATCCTCTAGCCTCTGCCTGTTTAGCAAGTTCTCCACCACCTGGGAATCAGACTCACATATAATCCTGCGCCACCCCAACTTACTGCCATGTTCCATAGCCAGTAAAATTGCCTAAGCCTCCATAAGATTATTAGTATGAAGACCCTTATAAATAGAGAAAATAAATTGAACATCTCCCGAACTATCCTGACCAACACCACCAATTCCAGCATGACCAGGGTTTCCACAAGAAGAGCCATCCGTGTTAATTTTAAGGATGCCTTGAGGAGGAGGGGACCATCTTCCCTCCCTATTCACCTTCGGAGTAGGATGCCTACACCTGTTGCGCATAAGTTGTTGATGCGAAGGAGGCAGATGAAGGCGATTGAAATAGCCAACATCAGAAGGAGCAATCGACTCAGACAGATCACACTTAGCCGCTATCGTTTCTCCCAAAGAATGCAAAATTTTCCACCACAAGCGAGGGGCCCCCATCCTCATATCCTGAAAAATCCGACGATTCCTCTCCAACCAAAGGTTCCAAATGATGAAGGAAGGACCAATCGCCCAAGCAGCTTGAAGAAAGGAAGTAGAAACAAGGGCCCTACTTCCCTGATCCACAAACTCAGCCAAAGAAGAAACATGTTGACAGGGCATATTCCACACTCGCCACCAGAAATGCCAAATCTCCCGAGCGTAGGAACATTGGAAGAAGAGATGAGAAACACACTCCTCAGCCTCACGACACAACACACACAAAGAGGGACCCTAGAAACCCCGCTTGCATAAATTATCCCAAGTAAGACATCGGTTTTGAGCCACCAGCCACATGAAGAAATTGCACTTGGGCCAAGACAACTTATGCCACACATACTTCCACCAGGGGACCTGAATATCCCCAAACAACTGTCTACCCAAATGCTTATAGCCAGTAGACACAGAGTATTTCCCAGACATATCAGAACCATCCCAAGCTAAAATATCAGGTCCCCTCAATGAATTACAAGCTCGAGAAGCCAAAAGAAGAGCAAGCTTCTGCCTGTCCTCCTCAGAGCCCCCAGGAGGCCACTCAGAAAGGTGCTTCCAGTGGAAAGAAACAACATAGCCGCAATGCTCAGCAATTTTGTAATGCTCAACGGTGTCCCAACCAGCAGCAGTAAAAACATCACAGAGGGGTTGAAGATGAGGAAAATCAGAAAGAATAGGTGGGTGACCATCCCAAAAATCCCACCAAAAAAGAGCCTGAGATCCTAAATGACAGATCCAAAAAAGCACACGCTTAATCAATTGGGCTCCCACTTTCAAAGTAGACCAAATCATAGAACCACTTCCCTCCAGAGGATAGCGAGGAACCTCATGTGGAGCAACACCACGAAGATACTTATAGCTAAGAACACGGGCCCACAGCTGGTGTTGATTAGTACACCAGCGTCAGTAAAGCTTCGCCGCAAGAACTTGCCCATTCAGAATAGAAGAGTGTAACCCAAGACCACCCTCCTGCTTAGGTCTACACACAAAATCCCATTTAACAAGGCTCCACTTAGAAGTCATCAAATTGCCACTCCAAAGGAATTGCCGAGAGAGAGCATCAAATTCATGGAGGAAATACATAGGGGCCGATTGAACAAAACATCTGTAGATGGGAAGGGCCTGGATAACAGACTGAAGGAGGGTAACTCTAGCAGCAGTAGACAACCACTGATGAGTCCAATGAGTTACCTTCTTCCACAACTTATCAAGCAACATCTGCCAAGAGGATCTGGGTTGACGACCAACGGCAAGAGGAATCCCCAGATAAACAAAGGGGAGAGATCCAATTTGAAACCTCAAAATAGTAGCAATCCTCCTTTGGATGGCCAAAGGAGTATTGAAGAAAAAAATAGAAGACTTCTACTCATTAACTTTCTGACTCGAAGCAGCGAGGTAGATGTCCAAAGCTTGCCTAATGGAATCAGCTTCATGAAGATGCGCCAACCCCAAAAGAGAGGTGTCATCCACAACTGGAGGTGAGACAAAGTAGGCAGACCTAACCCCCACCGCCACCCATGAATCACACCAAGAGAGACATGGGATTTAAGAAAGTGGCCCAGCCCCTCAGCCATAATAATAAATAGATAGGGAGAGAGTGGGTCCCCCTGGAAAAGGCCCCTAGTAGCACCAAACAGCTCTGAAGGTTCCCCATTCACAATGACAAAAAATGCGGAGGAAGTCACACAACTCATAGTCCAACTCACCCACTCAGAAGAAAACCCAAAGGCTAACAAAATCTTCTGAAGGAAACTCCATTTAACTCTATCATACGCTTTTGCCATATCCAGCTTGATGAACATAGACTTCTCCTTGGAGATCGCCATGGAATGAATAGCCTCCGAGGCAATCACCACCCCATCCAAAATTTGACGACCAGCCACAAAACCTCCTTGCTCCTCAGAAATAACAACAAGCAGGCAAGATTTAAGTCGCTCAGCAATCAACTTAGTAATAATCTTATACACCACATTGCAGAGTGCAATAGGTCGAAAAAGCTCAAGCCTATCAGCACCCTCCTTCTTAGGAATTAGGACTAAAAAAGTAGCATTCATGGCCCTAAGCATCTGCTTGTTATGAAAAGATTCACAGACAACCTCCAACAGATCCATCTTCACAATTTCCCAAAACTCCTGGAAGAATTCAACTGGGAACCCATCAGGGCCAGGAGCCTTCCCCTTATTCATCCCAAACACCACCTCTTCCACTTCAGATAGAGTAATCGGGCACATGAGAGAAGCATTAAGCTCCTCAGATATCAAAGGAGGAATACAAGCAAGAATCCTATTTTCCTCTACCTCAGCAGGAAGAGAGTCCTCAATAAATAAAGTAGAGAAAAATAGGTGAGCTTCTCTGGATAAAGCCTATTGTGAGGATAAAGCTAATCCTTCAGAATTAATGAGAGAAGAGATATAACACTTATTCCGACGAGCCTGCATAGAGTGATAAAAGAAGGCAGTATTTATGTCTCCCTCTTGAAGCCAGTCAATCGGAGCCTTCTGTTTCCAGAAAATATCCTCACGAAGCTCCCACTCTTCCACAGCTTTAAGAGCTTGGGACTCAGCATGCTCAAGAGCTTCTGAAAAACCAAGATCCCTAATCGGGCGAGTAATGATAGCAAGCCGCTCCTGCGCTTCCCTTTTCTTAGCACGGAAATTGCCAAAACATAGCCTATTCCATATCTTAAGATGAAACTTAACACATTGCAGCTTCTTAACAAAAGAGTACATAGCAGTACCATACGCAGGGGCTCCATCCCGCCACCACTGAGCAACAAGATTATACAAAGAAGAGTCACGCAGCCACATAAGCTAAAATTTGAAAGGAGGATTCTTAGGATTAGGGAAAGGAGAAGCTGAAAACTTAATTGGCCAATGATCAGAGCCACACCAATCAAGAATCTCAGAGCCAATAACCACACTGCCCCCAACCCAAAAACTAGAAACAAGAAACCTGTCCAACCGCTCAGAAATCGCCTCCGACCCACTCTGCCTATTATTCCAAGTAAATAAGCCATTAGAAGGTTTGACATCAACAAGAGCAAGTGAAGCCACACTAGCCTAGAACAAATCTGAAGCAGGACCCAATCTTGGCAGTCCACCTTTTTTCTCTTCCAGGCACAAGATAGAATTGAAATCACCACCTAAGATCCATGGCAAAAAGGGAGCACAAGATCTAACAAACGTGATATGGGCCCACAGCTGGCTTTTACCACGGATGTCAACCAGAGCATACACATTGCTAACCAAAATAGTCTCACCAGAGTCCAAAACCGAGGCCACCATTGAGATAGAGGAATGGCAAGAAATCCACCAGCAAGGAACAACCTTACGAGGATCCCAAAATAGTGCCAAACCTCCATAATTTCCTCTAGAGCCAATACACTGACACTGCCCAGAAGACCAAATACGAGGAGCATACTGAAGCATACATTCCACCTGAAGCTTAGTCTCCTGCACACAAAAAATATCTGGAGAATGTACCCTAATCAAATCCTGAATAGCTTTTTTACGGGAGGCGCTATTCAGCCCCCTTGCATTCCAAGAAAGAACAATCATGGGGAAGGCTGGGCAAAGTGGGCGTCCAAGGTCTTAATAGAGCCCGATTCCACCAAAAACTCCCCAGTAGATTTAATATTGTCCACATCCTTCTTGCGACCAACCTTAGGAGACTTATCAAAATTTCCTTTCTTAAGAGGGCGTTGGAGCACTCCTAGATAAGAAGCTGAACCTCGACCCTTTCCTGAGGACAACGCCTCCTTAGCTAAGTCCGCTAAAATAATATCATCATTTAAAGCAGCTGGATTGTCAACAGACCCAGACCCTCCCTTCTCCAAAGGAAGAGAAGAGTCTCTAACTACAATTTCATGTTCCAGCCCTGTATCCATACCAGTATCCCCAGACAAGATCTCAACAGGAATCCCTTCCTCCAAGGCCTGATTGTCCAAAACCTCAAAGCGATTGAAACCCTGATCACTCTGCTTATCTTTAAAGGGTCGCTTCTGACCTCTCCCCTTAGCTTTAGGTTTAGCAGGAATGAAGCCATCCTTATCAGGCCCTCGCTCAGCCTTCCCCCCTTCAGCCATAGACACCTTGCTTTTATCTGCCTTCTCCACTGAAGGCCCTGAGGGAGAAGAAGAAGGGACCCCAACCGTTCTGGAAGTCCGAGGACACTGACGCTGAAGGTGACCATACTCATGACAAAATCGACACCGGAAAGGAAGGGACTCATAATCTAACTGTTGAATCCATGAGGCAGAGCCAATACAAATCTCCAAAGAATCTGGCAATGGATTATTTAAATCAATTTCAACACAGATGCGAGCAAAAGAAAATACCTTTTTATCAAAGTATTCTGAGCAATGGCAGCCGACTTCCCCAACAATGCCGCTATTCGTTGCAGAATATCTTCTCTCTAGAACTCCAAAGGAAGCCATGGCAGACGAACCCATACAGGAACTCGAGAAGGCAGATCCTCAGCCGCATTGAAACCCCCATGCCGGGGTTTCATAAATAAACCCACATGATTGTAAAAATACGGCCCCCCCTCAAAAACACGATTACGATCTGAGATGCAAGAAAAGTCAACCATGAAGAACCCATTCCCCGCCACCAAAATATCAAAATCACCTTCAACCTGCCAGGTACGGCGCATCCAGGACTCCAAAGCCGAGAGGGGGGCCCAAATACCCAAAAACTTACAGAAAGCTATTAAATTCCTAATAGTCTAGTATTACAACTAGTGCATCAAGATGAAATTATACACAATTGTCGATATTTTCTAAGTAATTATCCTTGATTTATATTATTTTAAGTCATACAGATGCATGATTAGAGAGTTAGGGGTGATAAAGGTAGATTTATACCAAAATAGCCTATTGTGAGTAGTGCAAGTAGATCAAAACAAGATAATCCTTCATGAGTAATTAAATCTTGCCCTATGTTGGAACATGTGGAAAAGAAATCAATCGAACTTGATTTGGAACAATGTTATTGAACCAACTAAAGCGACATTAGAATCCATAGAAGAACAAAAAATAGAGTATGAGCTAGAATCAAATTATTTAGACTGACCCTCAAATATCCCTCATCCATTAGAGTATAATTCACAAAAGCTTAAATAATCAATTGTATCATCTAGGAAAGTATTTAAACCCATCACATCTAATTTTGTAAGGCAATTCAAAGCATCATACAAATAATGAAGTGGTAGAAGCTAGGAAAATAAAAGACAATATAAGCCACACTTCTTTTATTTCTCATTGGACAATTTGGGCATTTCAAATCATGATTGATGCATCACATGGAAACAATACTAAAGCCAACTAAACCTTAGCCAATAATGAAACTATTGTGTTTGAGTTTCATGTTGCATTACTTGAGGAGGTACCTATAAAAAATATACCTTATTCAACTTTACCAACTTTTTTAAGTCCTATTGATGATCTTGATATGTTTCTATTTGAGTTTGATGTGTCGTGTTGGAGTTATGACTACTCGAGTGATGCTCAAAATCTTAATTTGTTTTGGGCCACACTTAAAGATGTAGTTCCACGATGGTTCATGGGACTTGGAAGACATAATATATGCACATGCAATAATGTGAAAGATTTTTTTTGAAAAATAACAGGAATATTATAAAATAAAAGAAATTTAGGGTGTGATTTTTAGGATGTAGCAACGAGAAGAGGAAACACGTGAATATATTTTCTAAAATGATTTTTATTCAATATCCAAAGATTGTGACAAACTAGATTGATTCCTAAGGCTATTTAAATGCTCTTTTAAGAGGGATGAGTGATGAATGTATAAAGGATGGGTAAACCCACAAAACTAGTTTACAATTCCAGTAAGGAAGGAAAATTGCAAAAAATGCCCCCATGCAAAAAGCAAAGTTTTTGGGGGTTCGAGCGAACCCAAAGATGGTTTGTTAGAACCCCCCTTCAAGAGAACCCATTAAATGTTGGGTACCACGTTTCCTGGGAAAAAAAGAAAACGAAAGGGTTGTGGAAAGAGGGTTCGCTCAAACCCCCCTTTCCCCCCTTATCCCCTTCTGGCACCAAAAAACTCTAAAATTTTGCCCTTCAAAGCTCGAGTTGAGGGTGAAAATGAAGGAGACTTCACATACCCAACTGGATGATGGTAGTCCTCGGAATGAGTTATCCAACGAATATAATTTTAATATATGTTTTGGTTTTATTATGTATTTGTTTTTTTATTTTGATTAAACATAGGTTTTTCACTAAAAATCAAGCTCTTTGTTCTGCACATGTGGAAAAATAGCAGATTATCAAAAAAAAAATTGAAAAATATCAATGCACTAGATATTGATGTCCTTGATCCAATAAAAAAAAATTGAATTTTGATACATACAAAAAAAGTTATGTTGTATACAGTCCACCTATGTCTGAATTGTAATTGGTTTGACTGGGGAACTTGATTAGGCGCGGGAAAAATATTCAATGAAACAATTATGAAACCACTGTGCCAATCTAAATATTTGTAAGCAATAAAATCTAATTTAAAAAGAATTTATCCTTCATGTCTATGTTGTATATGGTGAGACAAATTCTCAAAATGGTGTTTATCGAAAAACTAGCTTCAAGGAGATGGAAAATATGCAACCTGATTCCAAAAATTTTGAAAAAAATATATTTAGAATCTACAGGAAAAATGTCACAAATCACTAGTTTGCATCATCTTCAAATTCCTCACAGTTTAGCTGCTATAGGTGCTTGAAAGTGAAGATTTAGTTAGAAAAAATCAATTCAATGTCCAGTTTGGCTAAAAATTGCAAACCAGTATTGTGGGATCACCCGGATTTGAATCTTATAGGTCATGGTGATATTTCTAAACTAACATTTGATGATATTTGTGAGATTTGCAAGAACTATTCAAGATCTTTCCAATATGTACAAAATTACTCTAGAAAACAAGTCTCTCAAGGTGGTACCTCAATAATCACTAACCATGAGTCAAGTACATTACTGGATGATTTAAAAATTGATTTAATAAACCTTATAATTAAATACTTGTACATACCTTGTATACATGCAAGAAATAAGAATAAGCTTGAAAAGTATTAGATATTTTTTATTCTAATTTTCGTCAAAGATAGCCTAGTGAATAATTTCCACTCAATAAAATAAAGATCTATTTATGGGCACTTATCTTTTTCCTTCAATCTTTCTACACTTTCTCGAGTTGATCTCAAAGAAGATATGGCCTTACAATTAAATGAAATCCGTTTAAGGTATTTCTAAATACCTCCAATCCCTAGTTCTTTAAGAAGACCAAAGTCAACACTTATCCATTAAGTGAGCAATAGAGTAGAACATCACTACATATAGAGACAAAGTTGAACTCAAAAGACTAATTTATGACTGTAACTTCATCAAAGATCTATGAACTTGTCTTTTGATAAAACACAGATCCAACATAAACATTGAAACATTTCATTAACAAAGATACCTTTTCCTTAACATACATCAAACTAATACTGAAATCTTCTACAAATATACTCTCTTTAATTATAAAACTAGATACCCTAAATATTATTTTTACATTTCCTAAAATAATAAAATACATTTATGAAATTATCTTGTTTACATTTATTTAACTAGCCTACATTTAAAACCCTAATTAAACTTTATCTTGCTTTTACAATATCAACATAGATATTAATATCATAATGTCAAACATATGCTTTTTATCACTCAAAAGCATTGCTTATTATAGAAGATTATCCATGCTTATAAGAGCAAGCCTGCCAAATAATTAAAATCCTCAGCTTGGAGGACACCTACGTGGATTAAAGTACTTGCCCTCTAGCGGTTTCTAATGTATTAGGATTCTCTCCAGATCATAGAACCCATGGAAGCAGGTGACAGGGCATACCCTACGTTTAAAGTGAGCAAACAAGTATATCATATACCTGCAAATACATCAAGGAACTCAACAAGGTCGGCCTCTTTGGAGTGGAAAATAGCTCCATAATTTCGCCTGTACTCGGAGAATATATAAGGCTTGTAAAGTCGTGGGTGGTTGTCGTCCACAAGCTTCGCTGGAGCCCAAATCTTGTGGTCATTTGGAAAGTAGAAAGCAGTGGCCAGGGATATGCGATGCTTCCATCCTTTGTAAACAACTCTATGCGCTGAACTGTGGCATCTGCCATTGCTCCACGCCTGCATTTCATGTCATTATCTTAAAACTACAAATTCATTTCAATACTAGTCTAAAAAGAAATGGGTGAATGTTAAGCACAAACTCATTTCAATACCCAGACTAAACATTACATTGAAAAGTGTTATTTTTAGTTATTCAATACGTGCACTTATAATGGTCAGAAGAATTTCAAACCTTAAAAGAATCACCAACATTGACAAGAAATGAATGAGGTAAAGGATTGATATCGAGCCATTTCCCTTGTTTGGATCGGACCTGGAGGCCCTGCTCATTATCATTGCTGAGGATTGTGAAGCAACCGGTATCTGTATGGCAATGGAGAATCTCCTCTTCCATAGAATTGTCGTTAGACAAGTAGGAGTTTATTCGTATAAGGCTTGTACACTTTTCGAAATCAGAATGGTAAAAAGTCCTGAAATCTAAACCCAAGCTGGCAAGAATGATTTTAGAAATTTTTGTTGACAGATCGTGCCCCCTGATGCCGTATGTTCCAATCTTCTCGCTGCCATGCAATACCCACAAATTGTGAAAAAAACCATACATTTTGATTTGATACAAGCTGGTAAATTTTGATTTCCAATGAGCTTTTTTAAATAGTTGAAATTGAAAGAGAATTTTTCTTAATCGATAAAAAAAAAATTATTATTGAAGGTGAATGAGGTATAGAATTATTATTGATTGTTTGATAATTGGAGTTTGGATTTAGATTAAATAATTTAGGAAAAGATAAATTTTGGTTAAAAAAATAAGATAACTAATTATACTTTTGAATGAAGTATAAAATTATTATTGATTGTTTATTTGATGTTTAAATTAGTTCTATGGTAAAAGATAATCTTTGATTAATAACAATATGATAACTAGTTATTACTATTGAATGTCATAGAATGATGTGTAAAATTACTTTTCATATGTGACATGTTTAATCATCAAATCATTTGATGATTAAATAGATTAATAATTCATGTGATGTAAGCTATTTAGGTGGGTAGTAGAAGCTCTATTTTATTGGTCAAACAACCAATAATAGTTTCACTAACACCCATATGATGAGCCAATTAAGTAAAGAGAGAAGACTCTACTTAAACATCAAATTGTTCAACCCTCATGTTCTAACCACCCCTAGTTACTACTATTTTTATTTTACATCACTTCTATCATTTCATTACACCTCAAATACTATCTTAACCAACCAAGCAAGTTTTATCCGACTTCCTTGTCTATACCCTCACCAATCATAGCCATGGAAACAACTCTATGCCATGATTTTTCCTACGCACACTAAATATGGTAAGCTTCCAATATTAGGGTTATCTCTAACCCAAGCCTATATCTTGAGGGTTCATTCATAATAGCCTGCTCGTGTGCCTCCTATACTTCATACCATGAGTCCCATCCTTTTTCCACCACTATCAATTATGATGATGAAATACATCTCATACTACTTGCAGAAATACTAGCTAAGGTGTAAGTGTAACAACATACAAATCATATATGATTCACATTGGCTTATTTTCATAACCGAAAACACAGTGAGTTGATGAATCTAGATATCTATCACCTCATGTCATTGGAAAAGCTAAATTCAACCTAGTATCATGGGGTAGATCCCTATACTATCAACACCATAATTACGAATTTTCGCTATGCCTTATCATATTATGGAAGTAGCTCCTAGCATTTGTCGCTTAAAAGAATAGCCCGTTATTTATTAATTCCTAAGACGGCATGTTTCCTGAAATTCGTCATCAAACAAAAATACAGAGAATTTGAGTAAACACACCTTTATTATATCACAAGTTCTGGTATCCATGAATTGTATGCTACCCATGAAAGTTAAGTTAATCCATGATAGTAGTGGTTGAAGCCTTTACTACATCACCCATGTATGGTAATTGGTGACATTTGTTCAATCTTGCAGATATATCAATATCAATTATATAATGGAGTCATCTTAATAAAAGATAAGTCAACGATTCATACTGATTATTATAATCCATAAACTAATATCAACATATGTTCTGTATAGAGTTTTAGGTCAAAATTACCAACAAGCAACACATTAAACCGCATGAATTGGCTTCTATCTAGTAATAACACATATGTCCAATAAACTAATTCAAAAGACTATCTGCTGTATCTAACTAATACTAAACACAATATATTTATTAGATACAAATTAAATTCCAGTAGTAATATTAGACAATATTTCATCTTATAGTCATTTAATTTTACCTAGGTGATGTCCAATGTGTAAGCTAGCTACTATAGGGGATGTGAAACTTCGAAGAATGAACAGTAATTTCAGAAGTAAGATAACATTTAAACATGGAGCCAATAAATATTTACATGAAGTGCTATTGCTGGTTTTAATAGATTTAAAACATTGAAAGACTAAAGAAATACTGCAATATATAAGTAAAATCCATACCAGAATTTTGGGTTTCCATCTTCAGGCCATACTTTTTGAGAGATTTCTTGAACTGAACCTAAATCAGGCAAGTTAGGGAGGTCAAAGCTTAAATTCCAAGGAGGAAGAGCTCTGTAGGAAGCGGTGCTCACTCTTTCTTTAATTTCCTCAGGCATTGCACATAATTGCTGGATTTGGGACATGACATCTTCCAGAAGATCTGCTGGAATTCCATGGTTCACAACGAAGAAAAATCCCCATTCTTTGCAAGCTTCTCCCACTTTCCTAATCAATTCATGATCTTGGATATGCTCTGATTCTTCGCCATCAAATCCATAAGGAAGTTGTGAAATATCAACAACAGGAAATTCAACATTCTCCACACTGGTTTGAAGAGACATGATTGGAGTCACAAGAGAAAAGGGAAGGAGATTTGTTTCTGAAGTCGATTAAGGTTCTGAATTATATGATGGGGATGGAATATTTAGGTCTCCTTACGACAAGAGGATAACTCGTAAACTGGTATTTTTCTAATTGTTTATTGTTTAAATAATTTTTTCATGGAGGAGCATATCTAAGCAGACCAGATTTGGCGGAAAGTATAAAGGGTATTGTAATTTAAAATTTTAAACATGACATTATCACTCTGTGTAATATATTTTGGCAGTCCTTACGAGAGCTGGAAATTTATTAAATATTAAAATTCAACGGTAATTCAAAATTAGAAATATCATACTGGCCCATTGATGGTGTAATGTGATTGAAATTTATTAAATATTAAAATTATGGAGTAATTTTAAACTCAAGTTATTGTTGTCACAAGAGATCTTAATTATTTGGATGTTATAATTGTCGTGTGTGTAGACAATTAAAAATAGCTAATGCATTTTCATTTTTCATTTCCTCATTATCTTTATTATTTCTTCTATTTATATTAATTATTTAATTAACATTTTCTTATTTTTATCATAATAATTAAATAATTAAATTATCTTATTTTTTATTTATATTTATATTAATTAAATACTATTTCGATCTGGAGTTAAGAACATAAATTACATATAATGTTTTGTTGCTTTAATCAACATAGTTTATGTTGTGCTATTCAATTCCACTATTTGTTGTGGATGAAGGAGGCACCATAGGTGTGGCAACCCAACACCTGCACAATATTTGTTACAAATCTTTCCAAAACCACTCCATCATGGATATGACCACTAGCCCAAAGTGAGCCACCAATGATCTTTTTTACGACCTCCCTATTGGCCCCCTCATTGACAATGATTATGGACAGTTGGATGTGTGTGTGTGTATATATATATATATGGTGGATGATGATGTTG
>VDFB02167307.1:15595-39891 GCA_007258455.2 Sequoia sempervirens
AAACAATCAAATTATCAAAATAAAATATTTTTAAAATAATTTTGAAGTAAAATAAAAAAAGCTTTTAAGTAAATAAAATAATTTAATAGATAGATGTATTTAAGATATCTATATTAGTTTGTAATAGAGATATTATTTTCAAAGGACTCAAATTTTTTATTTTTTAAACTATTATTTTTATTTTTATTTTTAAAACAACATATAAATATATGATATTTATTACAATTTTATTTATTTTTTTATATTTTTTTTTACCAAATTGGTGGCTTTTTCAAAATCAAAATTAAAATTTACATATAAAAATAAAATAATTCCTCAAATAAAAATAAAGTGAATGATGCAAATAAAATAAAATATTATTTGAATAATTATTAAGTAGAATAAAATAATAGACTACTTTTGTAGTAGATTGTTCCTTTGTTATATATAGCTATTGTAGAAGATTTAAAGTAATTATTATGAAATGATTTTAATCTTCATATTTTATTTGTTAAGTCAAGTTGTATTTCATTCTACTCAATTTATTACCTCAAATCCTTGACCAAACAACCACTACATATTCACAACCTTATGCCCTAGATTGACATAGAACTAAAAATTAAATTTAGGACTTGAACACCAATCATCATCAAATGAGAAAATTGAGTTTATTAGCCTTAGTTTTGTCCCTACAATTTTATGTCATTCTGAGTGATGTAGGAGCATCTAAGTCCATGCGTAATCCTGTGTCACCCAAAAAAATTGTTTTTGAAGTTTCAGTAAGGTTTCATGAAACACAATTTCACAGGCAAAATTTAGATTGTATTTTGAATTTGATGGTGAAAGTTTTGAAGTTGGAGATTTAAAGTTAATGTAAAAGTTGGTTCTCGGCTTCACTATTGACAAATGGATTATATTGTTGGTGTTGTCTTCATATTTGTTTTGTTCATCCATAAATATGTCATTTAAATACGGGCGATGTAATTCTACACTTTGATTTGGATCAATCCCAAAATGCCACGATGGAAAATAAATGATTATATTTTGCAAAATTTGATTTTAATCCAATGACTTGGAAATACCAAAGGACAGAGTATTTTGAAGATAATCTCTTGGGTCAGTTACAACCTCAGTTGAAGAGGCCGTTTCCTCTTCGAACAGGTATCATTTTATGGTTTGTACAACACAAAGAAGCGGTGGTGGGAAGGAGTGAGGGCTGCGTTGGAGGCAACAAACCTCTCCTTGCTCGAGCCTTAAGGGATGACCTACAATGTAGAAGTTGTGTCAAAACAGGGGCATGGTTTGTAGCAAACCATTTGAGGATATTGGTATCAACACAATGGCACATGCCTATGAACTTAGAGGTGACAAAAACCAACACAACATATTGGAGAACACGTGGGAGATGATAGACCAGGGACGCAGAATGGATGTAAATTACTGTGAAGAATTTTATCTTTGGGCCGATTCCATAGAAAAGACAACAACTCGTATGGGAAGGGCATGATGTTAACGCAGGAGTGATATAAGAGTTAAAATAAACACTAATTTCTCCCTCCGGCAGATTCCAGAAATCTGATTTTGCTTATCCGTATTGCAAGTTTTTATGCCGCCTACAATCTGATTTGTTTTGGCTTTATCTCCAATCTCCACCGCCTCTGCTCACCGACTATAGGAGATTAACCGTTTGTGGTGGTACCTATAAATCCACCTTTATGCAACGATTTTGTTAGATATTTTTTTGTATGAGAGATTAAAATGTAAGAGCTCTGTAGAGTCTCATATATCTGTATTTGGGCATTTTCAATCTATAGAAGATTTGTTTGTGTGCAGTAGCATACTTTATCTACATGCTCTGTTTTTAATTTGCATACTCTGTTTTATTTTAATTCCCCTGCATTCTACAATAAGTGGGTGAACAAAGATAGATGTATGCACGTGTGAAGATACTGAGGAGGCCACACAAGTGAATAAGAGAACAAAGAAAAAAAAGGACAAGGAAATTTAGTCATGGCTACGCCACGATAAGAGAAATGCTTGAGTGGGAGCTTGAATCGGAGTAGATTGAAAGGGTACACTTACAAATGAATGCCCTAAAGACACAAAAGCAGTGCTAAAATGGACTAGAGAGTAGGCACGATAGGGAAAGAAGGGGTTTGAATTCCTAAACTGGTGTGAGCCATGCTAGGCAAGAAGCAACCAACACGTATGTATAATCAGGCAAAATTTGCATAGAAGTCGAATAGGATTTGGAGGGGTGCGATGAGAGCCTAGAACGTTATTAAAGACAACAGATAAAAGTGTGGGATAATGAACTATTGAGGAGAAACAGAGGTTGTGAGTTGTAGACGGTATGGAATGTGAAAATACAGTGGGGAGATGATAGAGAGAAGGAGAGAATTAAATGGGAAGTGGCATGAGGTAAAGAGTGGCTGCCCAAAGGTGGAGTCAAGGGAAATATAACCGTTAGACAGTGAGTGTATACCTATATGTTATGATTCTTAACACAAAGCAAGGAGGCGATGAAAAAAATTACCAGAGAATACAGAGGATGACAAGAAGATGTTGTCTGGAAATTGTAATTGTATTGTTTTCTTTCATGAAATCTAAATAAAGTTATTGATTTATTTTCATTTGAATGAACTGGGTGCAAATGTAAATCGATTGAAAATCAACACAAGTAATTGTTGATTTTGTATTTGAACGCCATGAAGTCTTTGTAATATGGATTTTGGTAGTTTTTAGAATGAATTTGGAAGAGTGAGTTTTCTTCCTCATCAAGTGGTGTCAAAGCCATAGGTTTTGAGTGTGTGGATAGAGTGCCGAGAGAGAAGCGGTTTTCACCAGGACCTGGGGGTGAAGAGGAAAGTGAGTAGAGGTTTTGTGGGCACAAACAGATCGCCGAACGTGAGACAACTTATGACAAAACCTCTGGATAGTGGAAGCGCAAGTGAAGCTTGAAAGTATCATTGTAGGTGAACAAAGTCTTGAACAACTAAAAGCAAAAAGCGCAAAGAAAAGTGGTGTGATGGCAGATTACGGAAGATGAAGTAGAATCTTCGTGAGGATCGAGGTATGATTGCAGCATGGAGGTTACAAGAGTTGAGAGTAGTGAAGACATGCCAAAGGAGGGTATGAAGAGTAGAAGAGGAAAATAATTTGGCAAAGGAGGTCAGGCTATTTGGTGGAGGAGGTCGGGTTATCATTGAGGGAGTTCACTGGAGATTGTGGCAGTCTCAAAGAGTGGTTCTGTCACTTAGCTCCTCCTTTTTGAGCCCATGATCACAAATTTCTTACCTGACATGTTTGATGCAGAAGCATCTAGGTCCATGCGCAATCCTGCATCACCCAAAAAAAATGTTGTTTTGAAGTTTCGGTAAGGTTTCAGGAAACACAATTTCATAGGAAAAATTTAGATTGTATTTTGAATTTGATGGTGAAAGTTTTGAAGTTGGAGATTTAAATTTAATGTAAAAGTTGGTTCTCGACTTCACTATTGACAGACTAATTATATTGTTCGTGTTGTCTTCATATTTTTTTTGTTCATCCATAAATATGTCATTTAAATACGGGTGATGTAATTATGCACTTTGATTTGGATCAATCCCAAAATGCCACGGTGGAAAATAAATGAATATATTTTACAAAATTTGATTTTAATCCAATGACTTGGAATACCAAAGGACAAACTATTTTGAAGAGAATCTCTTGGGCTGGTTACAGCCTTAGTTGAAGAGGCAACGTTTCCTCTTTCGAACATGAGCATCATTTTATGGTTTGTACAACACAAAGAAGGGGTAGTGAGAAGGAGTGAGGGTTATGTTGGAGGCAACAAACCTCTACTTGCACGTGTCTTAAGGGATGGCCTACAATGTAGAAACTATGTCAAAACAAGTGCATGGTTTGTAGCAGACCATTTGACTCGGATATTGGTATGAACACAATGGAACATGCCTATGAACTTAGAGGTGATAAAAAATAACACAACATATTGGAGAACGTGTGGGAGATGACAAACTAGGGAGGCGAAATGGATGTAAATTACTGCAAAGAATTTTGTCTTTGGGTCGATTCCATAGGAAAGACAACAACTCACATGGGAAGGGCAACATGATGTTAACATAGGATTGATATAAGTGGGTGATCAAAGATAGATGTATGCACCTGTGCAGATACTGAGGAGGTTGCACAGGTGAATAAGAGAACAAAAAAAGGACAAGAAAATTTAGTCTTGGCTACGTTGGACGATAAGAGAAATGCTTAAGAGGGAGCTTGAATCGAAGCAAATTGAAAGGGTACACCTACAAATGAATGCCCTAAAGACAGAAAAGCAGCATTAAAATGGACTTGAGAGTAGGTGCAATAGGGAAAGAAGGGGTTCGAATTCCTAAACTAGTGTGAGTCATGCTAGGCAAGAAGCAACCAACATGTATGTATAATCGGGCAGAATTTGGATAGAAGTTGAAGAGGATTTGCAGGGGTGCAGTGAGAGCCTAGAATGTTATTAAAGACATCAGATAAAAGCGTGGGAATAATTAATTGTTGAGGAGAAATAGAGGTTGCGAGTTGTAGACGGTGTGGAATGTGAGAAGACAGTGGGGAGAAGATAGAGAGCAGGACAAAATTAAATGATAAGTGGCATGAGGTGAAGAGTGGTCACCCAAAGGTGGAGTCAAGGTAAATATAGTCATCAGATAGTGAGTGTATACCTACAGGTTATGATTCTTAAGGAAAAGCAAGGAGACAACGAAAGAAATTGCCAAAGAATACAGAGGATGACAAGAAGATGTTGTCTAGAAATTGTAATTGTATTATTTTCTTTCATGAAATCTGAATAAAGTTATTGATTTATTTTCAGTTGAATGAATTGGGTGCAATTGTAAATCGATTAAAAATCAACACAAGTAATTGTTGATTTTGTATTTAAACATCATGAAGTCTTTGTAATTTGGATTTTGGTAGTTTTGAGAATGAATTTGGAAGAGTGAGTTTTCTTCTTCATCATTGAGAAAGCTATTAAATTCCTAATAGTCTAGTATTACAACTAGTGCATCAAGATGAAATTATACACAATTGTCGTTATTTTCTAAGTAATTATCCTTGATTTATATTATTTTAAGTCATACAGATGCATGATTAGAGAGTTAGGGGTGATAAAGGTAGATTTATACCAAAATAGCCTATTGTGAGTAGTGCAAGTAGATCAAAACAAGATAATCCTTCATGAGTAATTAAATCTTGCCCTATGTTGGAACATGTGGAAAAGAAATCAATCGAACTTGATTTGGAACAATGTTATTGAACCAACTAAAGCGACATTAGAATCCATAGAAGAACAAAAAATAGAGTATGAGCTAGAATCAAATTATTTAGACTGACCCTCAAATATCCCTCATCCATTAGAGTATAATTCACAAAAGCTTAAATAATCAATTGTATCATCTAGGAAAGTATTTAAACCCATCACATCTAATTTTGTAAGGCAATTCAAAGCATCATACAAATAATGAAGTGGTAGAAGCTAGGAAAATAAAAGACAATATAAGCCACACTTCTTTTATTTCTCATTGGACAATTTGGGCATTTCAAATCATGATTGATGCATCACATGGAAACAATACTAAAGCCAACTAAACCTTAGCCAATAATGAAACTATTGTGTTTGAGTTTCATGTTGCATTACTTGAGGAGGTACCTATAAAAAATATACCTTATTCAACTTTACCAACTTTTTTAAGTCCTATTGATGATCTTGATATGTTTCTATTTGAGTTTGATGTGTCGTGTTGGAGTTATGACTACTCGAGTGATGCTCAAAATCTTAATTTGTTTTGGGCCACACTTAAAGATGTAGTTCCACGATGGTTCATGGGACTTGGAAGACATAATATATGCACATGCAATAATGTGAAAGATTTTTTTTGAAAAATAACAGGAATATTATAAAATAAAAGAAATTTAGGGTGTGATTTTTAGGATGTAGCAACGAGAAGAGGAAACACGTGAATATATTTTCTAAAATGATTTTTATTCAATATCCAAAGATTGTGACAAACTAGATTGATTCCTAAGGCTATTTAAATGCTCTTTTAAGAGGGATGAGTGATGAATGTATAAAGGATTTGAATCTTATAGGTCATGGTGATATTTCTAAACTAACATTTGATGATATTTGTGAGATTTGCAAGAATTATTCAAGATCTTTCCAATATGTACAAAATTACTCTAGAAAACAAGTCTCTCAAGGTGGTACCTCAATAATCACTAACCATGAGTCAAGTACATTACTGGATGATTTAAAAATTGATTTAATAAACCTTATAATTAAATACTTGTACATACCTTGTATACATGCAAGAAATAAGAATAAGCTTGAAAAGTATTAGATATTTTTTATCCTAATTGTCGTCAAAGATAGCCTAGTGAATAATTTCCACTCAATAAAATAAAGATCTCTCTATGGGCACTTATCTTTTTCCTTCAATCTTTCTACACTTTCTCGAGTTGATCTCAAAGAAGATATGGCCTTACAATTAAATGAAATCCCTTTAAGGTATTTCTAAATACCTCCAATCCCTAGTTCTTTAAGAAGACCAAAGTCAACACTTATCCATTAAGTGAGCAATAGAGTAGAACATCACTACATATAGAGACAAAGTTGAACTCAAAAGACTAATTTATGACTGTAACTTCATCAAAGATCTATGAACTTGTCTTTTGATAAAACACAGATCCAACATAAACATTGAAACATTTCATTAACAAAGATACCTTTTCCTTAACATACATCAAACTAATACTGAAATCTTCTACAAATATACTCTCTCTTTAATTATAAAACTAGATACCCTAAATATTATTTTTACATTTCCTAAAATAATAAAATACATTTATGAAATTACCTTGTTTACATTTATTTAACTAGCCTACATTTAAAACCCTAATTAAACTTTATCTTGCTTTTACAATATCAACATAGATATTAATATCATAATGTCAAACATATGCTTTTTATCACTCAAAAGCATTGCTTATTATATAAGATTATCCATGCTTATAAGAGCAAGCCTGCCAAATAATTAAAATCCTCAGCTTGGAGGACACCTACGTGGATTAAAGTACTTACCCTCTAGCTGTTTCTAATGTATTAGGATTCTCTCCAGATCATAGAACCCATGGAAGCAGGTGACAGGGCATACCCTACGTTTAAAGTGAGCAAACAAGTATATCATATACCTGCAAATACATCAAGGAACTCAACAAGGTCGGCCTCTTTGGAGTGGAAAATAGCTCCATAATTTCGCCTGTACTCGGAGAATATATAAGGCTTGTAAAGTCGTGGGTGGTTGTCGTCCACAAGCTTCGCTGGAGCCCAAATCTTGTGGTCATTTGGAAAGTAGAAAGCAGTGGCCAGGGATATGCGATGCTTCCATCCTTTGTAAACAACTCTATGCGCTGAACTGTGGCATCTGCCATTGCTCCACGCCTGCATTTCATGTCATTATCTTAAAACTACAAATTCATTTCAATACTAGTCTAAAAAGAAATGGGTGAATGTTAAGCACAAACTCATTTCAATACCCAGACTAAACATTACATTGAAAAGTGTTATTTTTAGTTATTCAATACGTGCACTTATAATGGTCAGAAGAATTTCAAACCTTAAAAGAATCACCAACATTGACAAGAAATGAATGAGGTAAAGGATTGATATCGAGCCATTTCCCTTGTTTGGATCGGACCTGGAGGCCCTGCTCATTATCATTGCTGAGGATTGTGAAGCAACCGGTATCTGTATGGCAATGGAGAATCTCCTCTTCCATAGAATTGTCGTTAGACAAGTAGGAGTTTATTCGTATAAGGCTTGTACACTTTTCGAAATCAGAATGGTAAAAAGTCCTGAAATCTAAACCCAAGCTGGCAAGAATGATTTTAGAAATTTTTGTTGACAGATCGTGCCCCCTGATGCCGTATGTTCCAATCTTCTCGCTGCCATGCAATACCCACAAATTGTGAAAAAAACCATACATTTTGATTTGATACAAGCTGGTAAATTTTGATTTCCAATGAGCTTTTTTAAATAGTTGAAATTGAAAGAGAATTTTTCTTAATCGATAAAAAAAAAATTATTATTGAAGGTGAATGAGGTATAGAATTATTATTGATTGTTTGATAATTGGAGTTTGGATTTAGATTAAATAATTTAGGAAAAGATAAATTTTGGTTAAAAAAATAAGATAACTAATTATACTTTTGAATGAAGTATAAAATTATTATTGATTGTTTATTTGATGTTTAAATTAGTTCTATGGTAAAAGATAATCTTTGATTAATAACAATATGATAACTAGTTATTACTATTGAATGTCATAGAATGATGTGTAAAATTACTTTTCATATGTGACATGTTTAATCATCAAATCATTTGATGATTAAATAGATTAATAATTCATGTGATGTAAGCTATTTAGGTGGGTAGTAGAAGCTCTATTTTATTGGTCAAACAACCAATAATAGTTTCACTAACACCCATATGATGAGCCAATTAAGTAAAGAGAGAAGACTCTACTTAAACATCAAATTGTTCAACCCTCATGTTCTAACCACCCCTAGTTACTACTATTTTTATTTTACATCACTTCTATCATTTCATTACACCTCAAATACTATCTTAACCAACCAAGCAAGTTTTATCCGACTTCCTTGTCTATACCCTCACCAATCATAGCCATGGAAACAACTCTATGCCATGATTTTTCCTACACACACTAAATATGGTAAGCTTCCAATATTAGGGTTATCTCTAACCCAAGCCTATATCTTGAGGGTTCATTCATAATAGCCTTGCTTGTGTGTCTCCTATACTATACCATGAGTCCCATCCTTTTTTCCAATTTTACTATCAATTATGATGATGAAATAAGCATCTCATACTACTTACTTGATCATCATTAGCTAAGGTGTAAGAAGTGTAACAACATGCAACACATATGACTATTAATAATATTTTTCATAACCCTGAGTAAACATTGTGAGTTGATGAATCTAGACATCATCACCCCATGTCATTGGAAAGAGGCTGGTCAACTCCTAGTATCATAGGGTGGAATCCTGAAATCTATCAACACCATGGTGATGAATTTTTAAGCTATGCCTTATCATGTGTGAACGCTCTAGCATTTTGTTGCTTTGTGTGCTGGCAACTCAAGAGTGGCTACTCCCTAAAGATTTGGTGGTCGTTTCCTGGAAATTCGTCATCCAACAAAATACTAGTGAGGTGAGTAAATTACACCTTTATTATATCACAAGTAGCTCCTGGTATCCATGGGAACATGCTACTCATGAAAGTTGGTTGAAATCGCAAGATATAGTAGTTAAGCTTCTTACATACATCACCTATATGGTGCGACATTTGTCTAATCTGCAGATATATCAATATCAATTATGACACATGGAGTCATCTTAGCAAAGATATGTCAACGATTCACATTGACATAGGTAATCCATGACTAATATCAACATATGTTCTTTATAGTTTAGGGTCAAGAGTTACCAACAACACAAGTAACATTAAACCCACATGAATTGGCTTCTATCTGGTACGCACACATAAATAAATACAAACCAATAAACTAATCTCAAGATCATTCGTTGCATTCAATTCATACTCTGAAACACAATATTTGTAAGGTACAGAATTAAATTCATGGTAGTAATGATAGACAATATTTCATCTTAGTCATTTAATTTTACCCAGGCGATGTCAATGTGTAAACCCCAGCTAATACAGGGGATGAAACTTCAAACAGTCAACAGTAATTTCAGAGTAAAGATAACATTTAAACATGGAGCCAATAAATAACATTTAAACATGGAGCCAATAAATATTTACATGAAGTGCTATTGCTGGTTTTAATAGATTTAAAACATTGAAAGACTAAAGAAATACTGCAATATATAAGTAAAATCCATACCAGAATTTTGGGTTTCCATCTTCAGGCCATACTTTTTGAGAGATTTCTTGAACTGAACCTAAATCAGGCAAGTTAGGGAGGTCAAAGCTTAAATTCCAAGGAGGAAGAGCTCTGTAGGAAGCGGTGCTCACTCTTTCTTTAATTTCCTCAGGCATTGCACATAATTGCTGGATTTGGGACATGACATCTTCCAGAAGATCTGCTGGAATTCCATGGTTCACAACGAAGAAAAATCCCCATTCTTTGCAAGCTTCTCCCACTTTCCTAATCAATTCATGATCTTGGATATGCTCTGATTCTTCGCCATCAAATCCATAAGGAAGTTGTGAAATATCAACAACAGGAAATTCAACATTCTCCACACTGGTTTGAAGAGACATGATTGGAGTCACAAGAGAAAAGGGAAGGAGATTTGTTTCTGAAGTCGATTAAGGTTCTGAATTATATGATGGGGATGGAATATTTAGGTCTCCTTACGACAAGAGGATAACTCGTAAACTGGTATTTTTCTAATTGTTTATTGTTTAAATAATTTTTTCATGGAGGAGCATATCTAAGCAGACCAGATTTGGCGGAAAGTATAAAGGGTATTGTAATTTAAAATTTTAAACATGACATTATCACTCTGTGTAATATATTTTGGCAGTCCTTACGAGAGCTGGAAATTTATTAAATATTAAAATTCAACGGTAATTCAAAATTAGAAATATCATACTGGCCCATTGATGGTGTAATGTGATTGAAATTTATTAAATATTAAAATTATGGAGTAATTTTAAACTCAAGTTATTGTTGTCACAAGAGATCTTAATTATTTGGATGTTATAATTGTCGTGTGTGTAGACAATTAAAAATAGCTAATGCATTTTCATTTTTCATTTCCTCATTATCTTTATTATTTCTTCTATTTATATTAATTATTTAATTAACATTTTCTTATTTTTATCATAATAATTAAATAATTAAATTATCTTATTTTTTATTTATATTTATATTAATTAAATACTATTTCGATCTGGAGTTAAGAACATAAATTACATATAATGTTTTGTTGCTTTAATCAACATAGTTTATGTTGTGCTATTCAATTCCACTATTTGTTGTGGATGAAGGAGGCACCATAGGTGTGGCAACCCAACACCTGCACAATATTTGTTACAAATCTTTCCAAAACCACTCCATCATGGATATGACCACTAGCCCAAAGTGAGCCACCAATGATCTTTTTTACGACCTCCCTATTGGCCCCCTCATTGACAATGATTATGGATGTGACAGTTGGATGTACATGGACATTGACTATTATATATATGATGTGATGATTTATATGATATGTGATTGGATGACATGATTTTATGATTATATGCATGTGACTGACAATGGTGATGTAGGATGTGGATGTGTGTGCGTGTATATATATTGTATATATGTATTATATTGGCATGTGCGATGTAGCATGGGAATGTTTATATGATCATGCATGTGCATAGGAATGTTATGATTATGATACTGTATGTTGTAGGATGTATGGATAATATGTATGTTTACAATGATGATAGATATATGTTATGTAATTCTAAATGAACCTAATGCACATGGATGAATTAAATGCAATGGATGGAAAACTATAATAATATAAATGAACCTAATGGGCCAATGTCATTAAATGACAATGAAATGATGAATGATAATGCAAAAGATGTTTAGACTAACAAATCTAAACAACTTAATGAACCTAAATGAGAACTGCACATGGATTAAGATGCTTAGACTAACAAATCTAAACAACTTAATGAACCTAAATGAGAAACGCACATGGATTAAGATACTTAGACTAATAAATATAAACAAATTAAGTGCAACTAACTAATTAATAAAAATGGATTAATAAATGCAAAAGGTTCTTAGACTAACAAATCTAAACAACTTAAGTGCAACTAAATGATTGATGAAAATTGATTATTAAGATGACATGTGGTATGGGTGTCAAGACGTAACACATCAATCATAGGTACACAACTAGAGGAATATGGAAAGAAAAGAGATGAAGCATGTGCACACAAAAATCCAACATTAAATGGGGTGAGGAAAATGAAAAGGATAGAGAGGTTGTGTGATACAATTGAAAGATAAATGAATTGGAAATATGTAGGATAGATGGATGGGGGATTGTGGAGTGCTTAATTAGAACTTCCATGTAGTGAGCACTTAATTTGATTTAGCATGGGATACAATGCACCAAGGTATGAGGTACTAGGGTGACATTGTATCACGTGCATAGGACTGAGTCAACAAACAAAAAGTTTAATCCAACATTATACAAAGTCACAGGGAACATTGGTAGGCATGATGCAGGAAAATGACAAACAAAAAGAATGCTACAACATAACACAAGATCACAAAGGATCTTAGTGGACACAATGTGGGGAAACCAAGAAAACACACCAACAAAAAGCCAATACCTTGCTCCTATTTTGAAACTAGTCAAAGGACACCATGCTACGATGGATCATGGCGACCTCAAGTAGGTAAAATAGGAAGCTCAAAAAGGAAAGTAAGCAAATATTCTAAAATCACCAATGAAATGGAAAATTATCTTAAGTACCCTTTTCCATAAGGATGATGGATGGGGTAGATGTGGTATGATTTAAAGAATGATTTATCTTGCAAAGACCAAAGATGGGTAGAATTTAGGATTCTCATGAAAAGAGGAAAATGAGATACCTGAAACCCAAGGCGGCTAATGGATTTTGTTGAAACTTACCAGCTTGATATGGGAGTCTTGACTAGAAAAAAACATAAGGATGAAACCTAGCAACCAGTACGCATGAGGATGGACCTAGATAGTGACACAAGACTAACCTTATGTATAGGACACATGATATATACAAGATGTACACTGTTTGCATAGGATGAGTTTGCATGACAATATTAGTATAACACAATGATTACAATTATTCCTTAGAGTCATTTAGGATGTGTCAAAAAACTAGTGTATGAAGCTCAACAGGATTCTTATCCAAGTCATCAAAAATCAATTGGGAATAAAGTAGGATGGGTGGATAAGAGGTAGGCAAGATAGAATGAAGGATTTTATTAGGATGCAACGAGACGAGGGCTTAGCAAGACAATGGAACATCCTTTCTACACATGCTCAAGATGCCACACAAGGTGGTTTCCACCATAGGATGGATTATTTCTCTTGACTATTTTATACTTTTTATTTTTATTTTTGAATAGTGGGATATAAGGTAGATTTAGGCATGAAACCACTTTAGATGGATGATGTTGAGTGGTTCATCTAGAGGTGCACCTTTTGGAGTGGTTTACTGATATGCTCCTAATCCTTACTTGGTGGTAGTCATATATGACTCTAACCAATTAGGTTCAAATGTGCCCTTCTTTTCCCTATCTACAAGGTTTCTCTATTTTTCCTTGAGGACGGATTCACCAATCTGAAACTCTCATGATTTGATCCTTTTGTTGTAGCTTATACAAAACCTATTTTGATAATACTAGAGATGATTTAGGGCATTGGCATATCTTTCATCTAGGAGATCAAGCTGATGTAACCATGAAACTCGATATTCCTCATTATTAATAATTTTGAGAGATATGACATGCAATGTTGGGAGCTTGACCTCAATTGGTAAGATAGCCCTGGCCCCATAAACTAATGAATATGGAGTGGCACTTGTAGGTGTGCATTCGAAGTTGCAGTATTCCCATAAGGCAGGGTTTAAGTGAAGGTGCCAATCATGGCTAGTATCATTGACAACTTTCTTAAGGATTTTAAGAAAAAATTTATTGGTTTCCTTTGTTAGGGCATTATCTTGGGGGTATTATGGAGTATACCATCAATGTTAACTACAAAAATTTCATAGAGATTACAAACATCCTAATTCTTGAAGGGTCTGCCATTATAAAAAATGATGGTGGACGAGATACCATATCGACAAATGATATGATAAAGGATGAAATTGGCAATTTGGATGACTTTAATGAGTGTGAATTGGATGGCTTCAACCCACTTCATGAAGTACTTAGTGGTGATGATGATGAACTTGTGGCCATTGGATGAGGGAGGATGTATCTTACTAGCCAAGTTGAGACCCCATTGAGAAAAGGGCCAAGGAAAAGTAATAGGTTGTAATGCTTGGGAGGGTACATGAATAAGATTTCCATGTTGCTAACATGCCAAACATTTCTTGAAATATTGACAAACATCATGCTCCATAGTTAGTGAATAGTATTTGATACATAGAAGCTTCTTAGTAAGGACCATTCCACTACTATGAGCCATGCAGATACCATTGTGAACTTCTTGTAAAGGGTATGTGTAGGATCATGATGGGCAAAAGTGGCAATATGATGGGTATTTGGTGATGACTTGTTTTTACCCAAAATTGATGAAACAAAAGGGTTTTAAAGAGATTCTTAGTTTTCCACCAATATAAATTATGCTTTACTTTGAATTTAATAAGTAATTATTATTCATTTTCTATTCAAATTATGACTAAAGTCTTGATTGAATGATTGATTGAAAAACATCTATAGCTTTCAAGCGGTATCATATTTTTGAATCAAAACATGTGTCACATTTACACTTGCATACTATAGGTTTAAAAAAGGAAAATTGAATTTCATGAAGTTTTGACCAAGTTAAGGTGGTCAAACATCACGAGTTTTTATATTTTTAAAAGTTGTAATAAAAAATTCATAATTAATTATTTACTTGGAAAAAATTACAAAAAATATGCATCACATCGGGACATGAGTCATTTGCTTATATCTAAAATCTTATAAAAAATATTATCATTTTATTGTGGTTAGGGGTGGGACAGACACCTACTTTTTTTCCTAAAATTACTACCATTGAAATTTTAAATTTTCAAAATAGATTTTTTCCTTTTAAACAAACCTCGTAGTTTAGAAACTACATTAAATTTGTTAAATTCTATTCTTACATATTTTTGAAATAATATAGATAACTTATTCAATTTTTTACATGAAGTTGTCTAACTCTGATTTTTCTGATTTTTCTGCCACTTAAGGGCCTATTTTTTCCATCATGATTCTGCACATACCCTAAAGTGAGGTATGATTCCATTGAATTTAAACATCATAATAGAGAACCATCATAGCCCCTACGATATAAGGTATCTCCCAGTATAGTGTAATGGGAGGATTGTTGGAGGAAATCTTTACATTGATTGTAGGTTAAGTTTGGTGGAAGAGTTTGGTCATGGAGGTATGTATAAATTTTATGGTACTATAGCGATTTAGGAACAAAAATCTCACACACCATATCTGTATCTAGGACATCATAATTTTCCATTAAAATTTGCTCGACCAAGAACTCACATCTATGACTACGAGTAGGCATGTCAACTAGGGATCCAATAGTGGCCATTGCAACAATTTTTTTGTTGTTAAGGCATTGCAATTGTGGAAACTGGATGTGAGTGAAATACTCCTTGAAGATATCAACCATCCCTTTCTAGGAGAGAAGCTTGCCATCTTTATTTTGGTACTTATTTAATGACAAGTTGAGAGTCCCCCTAGACTTGTAGGTGTGTGATTAACGACCATTTTTAATCATGTGATTAAAGCTTCATACTTCATTATATTATTTGTGCAAGCGAAATGCCAACCTGGAATCCTTGGGAATGAAATCACCTTGAAGGGTGAAGAGGATTCCTTCCCCTAAGCCATGTTGTGCATATGACCCATCAAAATACAATTTCCACAGGGGATTCTCAAGAACCATGATGATAGAATCATATGGAAAATTTTCTATTAAAGGATGGGTGTCTATTAGTGGAGCCTCAACAAGTTGATCTCTAATTACTTTGATTTCTTTGTAGTCCACATACTCAATATCAAACTCACTCAATAGCATAACCCATCTATCCATATGACCTGTGAGAAGTTTTCTAGAAAGGAGGTACTTGAGAGTATTGACCTAGGAGATGAGTTTAATTTGATGTCTTAGCATTGTAACATACCAATTGTTCTCGCAAGTAAATTTCCTAAGTTTTCACTTCCAAGTAAATAAACTATGTATCTTAACCATTGCTATAATTTTTTTCTTTTCCAAATGAGAACAAATGAACATAGATGACATTACAAATTACAAATTCCATTTTGAATATCATATTCCACATGTTACAATATTTCCAAAGAATGTATATAAAGTACATACATAGCTCATTCAATCTTCAAAGCAATAGACATAGATGGTCTAGGAATCTCCTTTCAAGTCTTGGTTGTGAGGAGGAGAAGAATCACTCAAGCACTTTTCTACCAACCATGGGCTCATATGCAATCCCCTACATCTATCATTGGATAAATGGCCCTCCCTTCAATGAAGAGATTGGTTGAATAACCTCATAACTATAACCATATTGAGGTTAGTGTGGTGCCCTAGCATAACTAGAACTTGTAGATTTTACAATCGATCTAGTATGCATAAAAGGAACACAGTTAACTAATAGTAGAGCCAAAGGAAAACAAACTACTTTGGCCAAAGTATTCTCGCTCAGTACTTCGAGTGATAGTCATCCTATTCACATACACTACCCTAGCTCGATTTGACTTTAGACCATTATAACTATGCATAGGTAAACCTTCAATAGGTAATATTTAGCCCCATAATTAACCTATTTCCTTTTCCCAAACACAATGATACCTCAATAAAACATAAGCATCAACATAAGTTACCCCCCCCCTTTAATGGATAACCCATCCTTGGGTATAGCATATATGCTTTCTAAGTCTACAAGATAACTTGTATAATATAACTCAATGAACCATTTCCATTTTGTCAATCCTAGTATGTAATACTATGGACGATAATCAATCACTTCTTAATATGGAGTAAGTACAAGAACTTATAAGGAAAACATATCAACAATAATTTTCCTTTCCTACAAGCAAATGGATTATAATTCTATTTCAAGTATATAAATACAATTTCCAATTTAAACACACAAAGCAAGCAATCTTTCATAAAAAGATAAAGCATGAAGAGAATAGAATCTCATGCCTGTTTAATGCTTAATCTAATTGACCCACTGAATCCCAACTTAGCCTCCTCTTAGAATCAACTTAGCAGCCAACCTTCTCAATTTCTCTCACTAAATTCCTCATAATAACTTTCAGCAATTCAAGAATTCTCTAAATGAAAAAAATACAATAGAATGAAGCAGCGTAATGATGCAAAGAAAATTTGTATCCAAATGAGGTGAGAATGCCTCATATTTATACCCAAAAACCAACTTCTACAACCTACAAACAAGGCTTAAGCAATGACACTTCTCAACAATATATCATCGACTCAACTTATCAATGAAAAGGTGGCAAATTCCTAACATAATACTCATCAAAACTATACAACAAATCAATCCTATGCTTGCCAACAATAGTTTGACTATTTCATAAAGCACATGCCTCATTCAAGAAATCGACTTCCAGGCTTATAAGACTTCTAAGAGAAACACAAAATTCATATTATGACATAAAGTATTCTTCACATTTCCTATACTTAAGCTTGTTGTTTACTCAGTGGAATAAGTCAGTGTTCTGTTTGGTTGCATCTCATAATGTTGACTTAGTCATGGTTATTTCATTCGACACATTTGCAGAGTATCAACTTTATTAAACATTGATGCTTATTCATTTGGTAGCATGTCGCCGCCTTCCCTTTTAATACGCAACATTTATAGGTTTTCAATATTATCTATATGCATTGTGTAGCATATTATTTAATACATTTCCAATGCATGGTTTCTATTGATAACATATGTGGTTAATACATAGATTAATATTCACTTCAATAAGTAACACATAATATATCATAAGCAAAGTCTTTAAAGACTTCATTGGTGGGTATATGCATAAATAATGCGCTATAGTAATAAGCAATGCCTTTCCAATAATCAGCCTTTAAATACATTCCATAAATCGGCCAAAGCATATATACATATAATATATATATATATATATATATAACATACTAAATAGCATTTAACGCTATATATATATATACATACTTAGACAAGAAGTTTGTCTAAATAATCCATTTGATATTTGAATTCAAATAAGATCAAGTTAACATTTCATATACAATATTGTTTATATATATATATATATATATATATATATATATATATACGTACGTATACATATATATTGACATATTTGTATGGATATTCCCATTTGTCAACACATACGTGTATACCGATATGTGTATACATATGTATATATGTATATATCTCATATATATATATATACATTCTATTACACAATCAATCACATAAACAATTGCTATCTTATTGATAGGTATATATACATGTGTTGTATATATATATACATTTCATATTGTCCTCTCGATATCACCATGCCCATGAGCAACCCGTCCATAAGCGTGCATATATATACTTCAACAAGAAGTTTTTCTAAATAATCCATTTGATATTTGAATGAATAAGATCAAGTTAACATTTCATTTACAATATTGCTTGTATGCATATATACATGTATACATACGTATACATATATCGACATATTTGTATGGACATTCCCATTCGTCAACACATATGTGTATACATATGTATATATACATATATATCTCATATATATATATATACACACACAATCAATCACATAAATAATTGCTATCTTATTGATAGGTATATATACATGTGTTGTGTGTATATATATACATGTCATATTGTCCTCTCGATATCACCATGCCCATGAGCAACCCATCCATAAGCGTGAATATATACACTTCGACAAGAAGTTTTTCTAAATAATCCATTTGATATTTGAATGAATAAGATCAAGTTAGCATTTCATATACAATATTGTTTGTATGTATATATACATGTATACGTACGTATACATATATTGACATATTTGTATGGACATTCCCATTTGTCAACACATACGAGTATACTGACATGTGTATACATATGTATATATGTATATATCTCATATATATATACATACACACACACAATTAATCACATAAACAATTGATATCTTATTGATAGGTATATATACATGTGTTGTATATATATATATACATGTCATATTGTCCTCTCGATATCACTATGCCCATGAGCAACCTGTCCATAAGTGTGCATAGGTACGTCTACCTATGTACTCTCATGTTTGTGTTCCCTCACATGTATGGGTTAATGTCGACATGCATATGTATACATATATATGTATTCTATGTATATATATCTCATCAATTAAGTATAGCAATACGAAGAATAACTTGCATACACCAAACACTAAACACAATCCAAGAATGATCTTAACAGTAATCAAGATCCTTCCTAATGCAAACACATTGTACTAAGGATGACTTACCAATTCCCAAAACTATGACTTGACTCAACCATTCTATTCTAGTAAGTCCGTGCAAGCTCAATTAGGTTTCATTATAGGTTACTCGACCAAGTTCTTCTCCTAAGTGATACTTCCCCTTGCTTTCAGGGGATTGAATCTAAACCTACATCCAACCTTACACATTTTCATGGTAGTCAGTCATTCATCAAAACAAGCATTTGCATTATACTTTTCATAGTTAGAATATCAAATTCAATAACCAATCATTCCATATATGCATTCCATCACATAACATTAAATGAAATAAACATTCATTCATAATTCTCTGATAAACAAAGTGCAACCATATATAATTCCAATCAGAATTCCAAATACATTCACATATGCAATAATTTACCCTAACATAGTATTAGTAAATAGGTAAACACACAATGGGGTGTGACAATCATATAGTGTCTAAGTTTTTGGGAACTAAAAACAACAACCAAGCATTCCTTTTCCATTGGGATGTAGTTGATCTCATACCCAACCAAGGTGCATGACTGATGTAATATATGACCCTTTATTTCCTATTCTCATCATGTTGAGTTAGAAGGGGCCCCATTGCAAGTGATGTAGCTGATATAAATTAGGGTTGTTCCTTGGATTAGTGGCATGAGAACTGGTTGTGATGCCAAATATTCCTTGATTTTATTAAATCCTTGTTAACAATATGCATCCCAAAAGCAGGTAGTGTGCTTGCGAGTAGATGAGTGAAAGATTGACACTTATCAACAATTTGAGCAATGAATCCTCTGATAGATTGAAGTTTTCATTATAAACCGCTTAACTATTTCAATATCCTCGGTGGAGGCATATCAAGGATTTCTTTAACCTTGGTAGGATCAACCTCTATTCCTCTACAGGAAACTATGAAGCCCAATAACTTGCTATCTAGTGATTCCAAAGAAGCGCTTTTTTGGATTGAGACTCAACTAATAACGAGTGAGACGATCAAAGATTCATTCAAGAATATGTGAATGAGCCTCTCTAGTCTTGTACTTTCCAAGAAGATCATCAATATAGTCCTCGAGGATGATGTGGATGAGATCACGAAAGTTTATTGTCATCGCTCTTTGGTAAGTAACCCCTGCATTCTTAAGATAAAAGAGAATCACTTGATAGAAAAAGGTATCCCATGGAGTAGTGAAGGAGGTTTTATGTTGATCTTCATCTGTTATATGGATTTGATTATACCTAGAGAAACCATCCATTAGGGAGAACATATAATGACCTACTATTAGATCATCAATGATGTTGATTTTAGGCAATGGAAAATCCTCCTCAGGACATGCCTTGTTGAAGTCTCTAAAATCGATGTAGATATGGATGCCCCTAGTCAGCTTGGATACTTGAATAACATTAGACACCCATTCAGGATAGTTGATTGATTGAATTAAACCCACTTCTAGTAGCTTTTCTAGCTTTTCCTTAACCAAAAGTGCTATATGTGGATTCATCTTGCAAATATTTTTCTTGATATGTTTTACATTAGGATGCACCACAAGATGATGGACCACTAGAGACATATCTAAACCAAACATATCTACATATAACCATGTGAAGTTCTTAAATGCTTTGTTCAAGTTATATAAAAATAGTTTCTATTCTTCACTAGACAAGCTAGTCCCCACATATGTGATCCATGGTTATGGCATAGTTCCCTAGTTGATGTCTTTGGTCTCTTCAATTAAGACAGTAGAACTTTTCATTCTCTACATTCATGTGAGGAGAAGAGGGAGTTCCTCATCTTTTGGCACCTCAAGGATGTTTTCACCAAAAGATATGTCCTTTATTTTGATTTTTCCTAGATTCAAAAGTGCCTCAGAGAGGTTTTCACTAAGGTATCCTTTGATTTTCTTTTGATTTTTAATTTTACGACTAAGGAAATCCTCTTCCCCAAAGTAAGCACCTTCATTTAGCTTGTAGACAAATTCTGATTTAGAAACACACGTAGGAATTTCATCATGTAGATCCATGAATGCCAAAAGGGCCTCATTGCTCTCAAATACATCAATTGGTGGTGAGCCTTGTTGATCCCAACTGATAAGGGTAGGATAATGAAGTGGAAGGTCAATGGTTAATATGGTATGGTCGATGAAGAGGGGAGATATCCAAATTATCAAAGGAAGTTATGATGACATTGTTATCGATATTGTCCACATCATTGGAATTTACCTTAACATCACGAGAAAAATTTAATGATATTACTAGGTGCACTTGGGACAATGCATAACCAAGTCCTTGGTTGTCTTCATTTGTGGAAGGAGAAATAGGCTCAAGGATTCCTTGTTCATGAATGCTCAATCCTTTCCCTTTGTAATGCATGTTTTGACTTATGTGAAAAGGATTGGGGAATGTCTTTTAAAAATACTCAAGGCGAGTATCATCAATATTTGTACCCTCTGTGTATAGCCATTGACTAATGTTGTTGTCAATGTGTTGCTCATCCAGAGCGCCAAGTGATTGGTAGACTGTAAATCCATATGATTTGATGTTGGGCACACTTGAAGACTTTTGTTGATTGGGTCAACCATAGGAGTGTGGAAAAGGAGGCATTTAGCCTACATGGAAAGCTCCATTCAATGTGTATTCTCCATAGCTTGTGTCAATGACCCTGACCTTGGGATCGAGGATAGTGTAAGTAATGGATGAGGATGTGGATGACAATTTAGTGTTTTGTTGGGAGGCATAACTCAGTGCTTATACAATGATGGTAATGATTATATGTGGCCTCCAATGAGTGGCAATACTCAAAGGGGTGTGCATATGGATAATTGTGACTTCAATGCCATTGTGGGGAAACTTGAGACATTGATGATATGTGGATGGAACATCTTACATAGCATGTAGCCATGGGCAACCAAGGAGGAGGTTATACAAAAGGTCAAGATCAATCACATGACAAGTAGTATATTGCAATGTCATACCCACCTTAATGGAAAAACAAATGGTGCCTTTTGAGTCTCTTTCTATATTATCATAAGCCTTAATGGTGATTACCTGAAACTCTAAATCAAACATCAAATTTCCTACTTGTTTAATGAATTTCAATATGCATAAATTAAAGGTAGAACCATTATCCAACAAGATTTGTTTGATTTAGGGATATGAAGAATTTTATATGCAATGCTTTTTTGTGGGATGTATCCAAGGGTGCAATATCATTTGTGCTAAAAGAAATCTGATATGGGATCAGTGACCCATGAGTGCTTGGAATTGGGTAGGGTTAATGTTGTTGGGGACTTGTGATTCCTATAAGGATTTCTCAACTATCTCTCTATGGATGTGGGATGTTTTGAGAAGCTCCAAGATAGATTTTGATGCATAATTTGTCTCAAGATGGTCTAAGAGACTATATTGAGTAGCTGGGGAGGATGTGCTAGATGGTCCAAGGATGGTGACTCTACCATGTCTTGTGGTGAGAACATGCTCAAGGTCTTTGTACTTGATTTTAATCATGGTTACCTATGAAGGTATCTAAGTGATACATCTAATAATGTTGTGATAATTAAAGGGCACTTTAGTGTAATTAACATGGTTGGCTTGATTCCCTTGATTATTCAGTGGATTAGGGGTGTTGGATAAGGTGGAAGGTCCTTGCGAATTTTTAGAAAATGACTTAATATATTTCTTGTTGATCATTATGTGAGGAGGACTTCACTCTCTTTATCTCAATATTGTCTTGATCAATGAGGTCTTGAATGTAGTTCTTGAGTTTCATGCACTTGTTTGTGGAATGACCCTTAACTCTATGATAATTACAACATGTGTTGTCTTTATACCAAGATGGTTTATTTTTAGACTCATCAAATGGTTGGGTCATAGGAAATGTGACAAGGTTGGATTGAACAAGCTCTCGAAACACGTCTAAAGGTTCCCCAAGAGTGGTGAATTTGTGTTTCTAATTACCTTGAGTGTTTGATTTGGATTGTCCTTGGGGGACGAAGATGGGATAAATGTCATGAGGTTGAGTGATAGTTTGATTTACATTGGTTGGGTTTGTCACTTGAACATGTTTTGCATCGGTGACACCATCACTCACAACATTCTTGTTCTTTGTCCAAAACCATGGTTTTTCATTAGATTTATCATTGTTTTCCTTATAGATCTTCACAAGACATTTGGTTATAAGTTCCTTTTCAATAGTGACCCCTTTCTCTTGATTATTTTATTGAACGTAGATGTGCAATAAATTTGCAAGTGGAAGGACATATCTTGGTTTAAGTTTTGGACAAAGATGTTTGACCAATTATTTTTCCAACATGGGTTAGGGGAGACGACTTGTCAACCCTCTCCATCTTTGTAAATAAGGTGTGAAACTCTCACCATTTCATTGTTTTGCATTGCAAAGGTCTACCACAATGACCTCATGCTCAACATTGTAGAAAATGTGTGCCACACATTTTTTAGATGGATTGGCGAAAGTGGAAACTGATCCATGAGGGAGCTGCATGAACCACTCCAAAGCTTGTTCACCCAAGCTACGAGGGAAAAAACGGAGGAGGTAGTTATCACTATAGGCCACCTCTTGGCACGCCATGAAAAATTATTTTAAATGATCACGAGGATCTCCCTTTCCTTTGTACTTGATAAATTTCAGGATCTCAAAATGTTGAGGAAAGGGGACCATTGAGATGTTTCGATCAAAGGGGTAAGGGCACAATTCTTCAAATTTGAATTGTTTCTTATCAATGCTTGCTTGTAAGATTTTGAGAGCTAATTTTATCTCCTCCCACTTAGAATTTGTGGGTGTTCTTCCTACATGTCTTGTTGTGTTGATTGGAGGACCCAAAGGATTTTGTATGGACAACGCATTCGCTAGTCAACAAAGGCAGATTTGCCTAACGATAGGGCGAATTTGCCTAAGGGATGATGGATTTGCCTAAGAACATGATGGATTTGCCGAACTGACTGGATTGGACTAACAGAAAAAGGACT
>VDFB02167307.1:39991-53346 GCA_007258455.2 Sequoia sempervirens
TGTAATCTGCCATCACACCACTTTTCTTTCCGCTTTCTGCTTTCAATCATTCAAGACTCTGCTCACCTACAACGATACTTTCAGGCTTCACTCACGCTTCACTATCCATAGGTTCTATCACAAGTTGTCTCACGTTCGGTTATCTGCTTGTGCCTCCAAAACCTCTACTTACTTCCCTCTTCACTTGTAGGTCTTGGTGTGAACCGCTTCTCTCTCAGCGCTCTATCCGCACGCTCAAAACCTCTGTTTCTGATACCACTTGATGAAGAAGAAAACTCACTCTTCCAAATTCATTCTCAAAACTACCAAAATCCAAATTACGAAGACATCATGACGTTTAAATACAAAATCAACAATTACAATTACTTGTGTTGATTTTTAATCGATTTACAATTGCACCTAATTCATTCAAATGAAAATAAATCAATAACTTTATTTAGATTTCATGAAAAAAAACAATACAATTACAATTTCCAGACAACATCTTCTTGTCATCCTCTGTATTCTCTGGTAATTTTTTTCATCGCCTCCTTGCTTTGTGTTAAGAATCATAACATATAGGTATACACTCACTGTCTAACGGTTATATTTCCCTTGACTCCACCTTTGGGCAGCCACTCTTTACCTCATGCCACTTCCCATTGAATTCTCTCCTTCTCTCTATCTTCTCCCCACTGTATTTTCACATTACATATCGTCTACAACTCACAACCTCTGTTTTTCCTCAATCGTTCATTATCCCACACTTTTATCTGTTGTCTTTAATAACGTTCTAGGCTCTCATCGCACCCTACAAATCTTCTTTTGACTTCTATGCAAATTCTGCCCTATACATATGTGCTGGTTGTTTTCTGCCCAGCATGGACCCAACAACTTAGGAATTTGAACCCCTTCTTTCCCTATCGCGCCTACTCTCAAGTCCATTTTAGCGCTGCTTTTGTATCTTTAGGGCATTCATTTGTAAGTGTACCCTTTCAATCTGCTTCGATGCAATCTCCCACCTAAGCATTTCTCTTATCGTGGCGTAGCCATGACTAAATGTTCTTGTCCTTCCCATACGAGTTGTTGTCTTTTCTATGGAATCGGCCCAAAGATAAAATTCTTCACAGTAATTTACATCCATTCTGCGTCCCTGGTCTATCATCTCCCACGTGTTCTCCAATATGTTGTGTTGGTTTTTGTCACCTCTAAGTTCATAGGCATGTGCCATTGTGTTGATACCAATATCCTCAAATGGTTTGCTACAAACCATGCCCCTGTTTTGACACAACTTCTACATTGTAGGTCATCCCTTAAGGCTCGAGCAAGGAGAGGTTTGTTGCCTCCAACGCAGCCCTCACTCCTTCCCACCACCGCTTCTTTGTGTTGTACAAACCATAAAATGATGCCCGTGTTCGGAAGAGGAAACGGTGCCTCTTCAACTGAGGTTGTAACTGACCCAAGAGATTATCTTCAAAATACTCTGTCCTTTGGTATTTCCAAGTCATTGGATTAAAATCAAATTTTGCAAAATATAATCATTTATTTTCCATCGTGGCATTTTGGGATTGATCCAAATCAAAGTGTAGAATTACATCGCCCGTATTTAAATGACATATTTATGGATGAACAAAACAAATATGAAGACAACACCAACAATACAATCCATTTGTCAATAGTGAAGCCGAGAACCAACTTTTACATTAACTTTAAATCTCCAACTTCAAAACTTTCACCATCAAATTCAAAATACAATCTAAATTTTGCCTGTGAAATTGTGTTTCATGAAACTTCATCGAAACTTCAAAAACAATTTTTTTGGGTGACACAGGATTACGCATGGACTTAGATGCTCCTACATCACTCAGAATGACATAAAATTGTAGGGACAAAACTAAGGCTAATAAACTCAATTTTCTCATTTGATGATGATTGGTGTTCAAGTCCTAAATTTAATTTTTAGTTCTATGTCAATCTAGGGCATAAGGTTGTGAATATGTAGTGGTTGTTTGGTCAAGGATTTGAGGTAATAAATTGAGTAGAATGAAATACAACTTGACTTAACAAATAAAATATGAAGATTAAAATCATTTCATAATAATTACTTTAAATCTTCTACAATAGCTATATATAACAAAGGAACAATCTACTACAAAAGTAGTCTATTATTTTATTCTACTTAATAATTATTCAAATAATATTTTATTTTATTTGCATCATTCACTTTATTTTTATTTGAGGAATTATTTTATTTTTATATGTAAATTTTAATTTTGATTTTGAAAAAGCCACCAATTTGGTAAAAAAAAATATAAAAAAATAAATAAAATTGTAATAAATATCATATATTTATATGTTGTTTTAAAAATAAAAATAAAAATAATAGTTTAAAAAATAAAAAATTTGAGTCCTTTGAAAATAATATCTCTATTACAAACTAATATAGATATCTTAAATACATCTATCTATTAAATTATTTTATTTACTTAAAAGCTTTTTTTATTTTACTTCAAAATTATTTTAAAAATATTTTATTTTGATAATTTGATTGTTTTGTATATGATAAAGAAAAAATATGTCTAAAGGTGTTTTGGTTTTTATATATATGATAAAGACACAAATCTTCTTGATGTCTTGTAAAATGTCTCTTGACATAATAAAGACATTGATTCATACATAGACAGTTGTAAAATCCCTAATGTCACATCCCCGTAAGCAAGGACTTTTTAACGTGGACCTTACTTGGTCAACAAAATAAAGCAAACAAAAATTAGTTGGGGTACCAGCAAGGATAAGAATGCCATTTATGTAGTCATCTATCCCTTTTACGAGTGGAGACACCTCAAATTAATAAGGACGGTGCAGGAGATAGAAAAATGGGTTTCTGTGATATTAATATGGAATGGCAACCCTCTACTTGGTGCAAAAGTGGTAGGTCGTGCGGGGGAAAAGCAGGCTTGTTAGCCAATAAAAAACACCCTTGCGACCCTTCCTTGATAGATTACACATGCAGATTCAAACAAAATGCAGAGAGAGAGAGAGGGAGTAAGGGGAGAAGTAAGGAGAAACAAAATCACAGAAATAAAGGAGGCAAGATAGAGATGGAGAGAGCACATAGAGTGAAAGGTGTGGAGGGAAAACAAATGGAGAAACAAAAAAATCATGTGCAAAAGAGAAGAGGGCAGAGAAATGGGAGGAGAAGGAAGGCGATGGGAAAGAAAGAGAGAACAGGTGGAGAGGTAAAAAGAGGAGAGGTCGATGTTGAAGAGAAGAGGAAAAGAGAGAACGTAGGGGTTAAAGGAGGTTGACTAAATTTTCCAAAGGAGAGTGGGAGGAGAGTGTAGAGAATGGCGTGAGTGAGAGTGGGGTAAGGGTGCAAAATGTGCACAAAATATATTTGTTAGAATGCCTTTAAAATGCTGGAGCAAATGCAACTGGGAAGTGTAATCTGAATTCCATAGACATTGCCAACCTCCTCCCTGCCTACAAAGGAAAAGAGAGCGGGAGGGCGTTTGAGAAGTGTTGGGTATCTTGTGATAGCCCATTATTTTCTTTCATTTACATACTTATTTTATTAGATGTCTTTGGACTTGTTTTGATAACCTCTCACTAGGCAACAACATTCAAAATAGTTTCCTATCATTTGGGTATGGCTATGGATATTTATTTTTGGGGGGTGACCTTTAGTTTTCTATGCCTTCCTATATGCCTCTGCACTATATGCTCAAATCTCTTATGCTCACTAAAATTTTGCGCCATGTTGGTATTATTTTTATGTTTCCTTAAATTAGAGAGACTTGGTCAAATGTTGCCCCATTGTCTGATGATGACATCTTCAATATTAACCTTGGTGCTCCTATTTATTTTTCATTGATATTTTAAGGTGTTGGGTCATATTTCTAATGTCTATGCCATATTCATTGTACACAAAAATCATGGTTGTATCTTGTTTTCATGCTTGAGCCAATTTCAACTGCCCACATTATTGTAGTTCCATTATTACGGAAAGGGACCAAACCGACTCCATCCTCATTATTTATAGACCAATATTGACTGGAATTCTTTCATGTCAACAAATTGATGCAATATATAGATTGTGTCATGATCACAACAAGAAGATAGTGGAGAATAATTATCAACCTTAACATATAATTCCCGTTTCTACTATTCTCGATCATATAAAAGCAGTATACCATATCCACATCTTGACACAACTATGGCTCTAGGGTCTTCAATTTTCACTGGGGAATCTATAGGATGAGTTGATATTTTATTTTTTTAAAAGGACTATGATTATTATTGAACTTCAAATAATATGGCATCTTTTAATAGTCAACTAAGTATAAGAAATTGGGAATTATTTATTGTTGTAGTTAGAATTATTAATTCAAGGTGATTCCTATTATGTTCAAAGGTTGAATAATCAATAAAGTGAATAGTATATTGAATCTTATTCTTAATTATGATTTAGTTCTATTACCAAGTGCAAGAATGATGCAAATTTTGGTAGCATAGCCCGTAAATATATATATCTAGGTCACAATATAGAATGACATTAAAAAAAATAAAAACCATTCCTTATAAGTAAATTTGGGAAAATGAAGATCAAGAAGTAACTAATATCTTGTAGGGTGCCCAAGAAATGCTAGAATACTTGATGTGTGAAATTTGGGATTATTAGGAAATCATAAACAAGGATTTTTCTATAGCAAATGGAGGATTATTAGAATATCCAAGTGTAGAATTTTGAGTAGACTAGGGTGGGAGATAAAATAGGATCTTACCTTGAGTCCATTAAACCACTATATGGAAACTCCAAATGAAACAAGATGGCAAGGAAGTCCAAGTTAAATCTCTAGTGAAAAGAACACCTTATAATATGGTCTAGAAATATAATACACCTGAAACAAGATTTGGAATACAATCACTTAATAATGTAGGGATAAGGACTTCATTAATAAAACTAAAACTACACTTGTACCAAATTGTTTTATGATTAAATAGAATGATCTACTATCATTTATTTCAAAGATATATGAAATGAAGTTGTTTAATTAGTCTAAGGTTAGTGGATGAGTTTTAAACCTGATTTACTTGTATTTGGTAAATATATATCAAAGAACATATTATGATATGATCAACATCATATAACATGTTAGTATATGCAGTATTTAGCTATAAGTGAAAAGTGCAAATATCATCTAGTCCATGAACTAAGCTATTATACAAATATGAGGTTGGTCATAGTGTTAAAGGAAATTGGAAGATTAAGAATATTATTAATAAAATTATTATTGGGTTTACATTTTCATACGTTGGATAAAATGTTGCCAACTTTCTTAAGTAGGATTTAGGGATTGATTATCCTTAAAACAAGCTTATAAATATTGTTGTATAAGAACCACAATATTTAACATGTTTACACATTCTAAGCCTAAATAGAAACCTATGTCATAAACTATGTGGTATTATCATCATGGATTTGGGGATGCTTGCATTGAGTTAGGAATAATATCTATGGTGCAATTTAAATTGAGAATTTTGCATACATCGATGAGAGTGTCATGGTATATGTTCGGTAAATGGGGAAATGATGGGTGGGCATCCTTTGAAAGACGTGGTGAGGAGAACTACGTGTGACTTTCATCCGTTTGGAAGTAACACGTAGGCAGTGCTTGGGCGAAGGATGCCTTTGTGACCTCAAGTTCATAGGGGGAGGGTCTAGGGGGGATAAATCCTAGATGAACATGGGACTGTTCCAACATGATTTGACTTTTCCTCCTCCATAAGCTTTGATTTGAGGCTAAAATGGGTATCGAATGGGTATGATCAAGTTAAAGGAATTTAATCTTATATTTAATACATAATAGGCTTCTATTAAACATAATGAAGCAAGGCATTTAACTACTTTATAATGGGTATTTGATTATATGTACATATGTTGGGAAAAGTCCATCTCGTGTTGGTTCCTTGTATCTCTTATGTGTCTATGCAATTCAACTCCATATCTAGAGGTCTTTATGCATAGGCATGTGTATCTATTGACTGTGATTGTGATTCATGTTATGTATGACCTACCTAAGACTAAACCTTCAGGATATTTGAGTAGTGACAGGCAGTCATTGAACTATGCCAATGACCGATGTTTGGGCTACTGCTAGGGATTAGTCAACATTCACCTAGTTCACGGAGGTGGAGGTAGCGGGCTACCCTGGTTATGATACGACCGTAGAGGTTGCACAAGTAGGGACCCATCTGTGTGGGTAACGGTAATATGAGGCTAACCGTGTATTGAGAGGGTTCAATGGTTGTCACTAATAAGCACAAAAGTGATTGATGCCAAGTGTTACCCAGGATTGTGAAGAAAATAGCTCTGAAAATATCACTAAGGTCACAAGATGGTATATGTCAAGAACTAATTCTTCCTAGGTGGATAGACTTGTTGTCGATGGCCTATAGGTGATTGAAGTGAAATCCATGGGTTTGGTTGGTTCACTACTTAGGAAACCACAGGGGGATGGTGGATGGGCATCAAACCCATGGTGTAGTATGAGATGCATTGAATCTCCTTCAGTTGTTAGACTACATACTTAGCCTTGTGGGGTTGAGGACAGACCCACAGTATAGTATGGGATGCACCAAATTCTCTTCCCATTTGTCCAATGGTGCAGAAAACTAAAAGAAAGGATGGGACCCACGGTGTAGTGTGCAATGCACTGATATTCTTTCTATCTGGGATGCATTATAGAAATGTGTAGCCATTGTGATGTGTTAATCAACCATTGTGGATGTGATGTATGTTGGAGCTTGTCACTATGTGTATGTGAAGTATGTTGAAGCTTGTCACTGTGTATGTGATGTATGTTGGAGCTCATTATTATGTATTTGAGATGTATGGTGGAGCTCTTCACTATATATATATGATGTATGTTAAAGCTTGTCATTGTGTATTTGTGATATATGTTGGAGCCAGTCACTAATGTAAATGTGGTATGTGTATAAGACAATTATTGTTGTACATGTGATGTACATGAGTTAATCAGCATTATACTTATGATTTGTGTATGATCCAGTCACTATTATACTAGTGATGTGTACGAGCTAGTTGACTCATGTATATGGAGGTATGCTCGTAATTTACATTATGTATGATCTTTGGGATTATGGTATGTTATGCCCCTTGTGAATATTGTGAATGTTTATACACTATTGTTTTGTAATGTTTGGTATGGACTCAACACTTGATGGAAAAGTTTATTATCATTATATTATAATTGATTGAGTTGATAGCTTACATGTACTTACATAATAGTCATGGGTTAAAAGCGACATCAAAGATCTCATGCAAGAGGAGAGAATGAACTCCCTCTAACATTGTGGGGCGAACTACAAAGCCTTTGATTCCCACGAGGGAATACATAGGCAGGGTCATCACGAACCCTTGAGGCTTAGGTTGTAGGTCTAGGAAAGACCTTGTTCTTGGGACCTTACCACAGGTTTGAATGTAAGCATATAAGTAGCGATGTTGGTTTGTGTTGCCACCAAGGTGAATGCAAAGCTCTTGAAATTAACACTTCTAATTTATATGGAATATGTTTGGTTGGTTAAGTTGGTAGTTGTGCATTGTTTATTAAAAAAAAAAAAAATTGTTGTACTCGAGATGGGGGATTTTACACCTAACACAAGGAACAAATTTCTATTATAATTCACATTACACATAAAAATATTTAAATCATCATCACAAACACCTAAGATGCCTTACATAACATCTTAAGTGTAAAATTACTCTATAATATTAATATTTAATAAATTTCAATCACATTACACCAAATATGTGAGTGATATTTTAAATTTTTAATTTAAAATTACTGTTGAATTTTAATATTTGATAAATTTCCAGCTCTCCTAAGGAATGCCAAATTTAAAATTACAATCTCCTATGCATTTTCCGCCAAATCTGGTCTGCTTAGATATGCTCCTCCATGAAAATTTATTTAAACAATAAACAATTAGAAAAATACCAGTTTACAAGTTAGGTATCATGTCGTAAGGAGAACTAAATATTCCATCTTCATTATATAATTCACAACCCTAATCGACTTAAGAAACAAATCTCCTTCCCTTTTCTCTTGTGATTCCAATCATGTCTCTTCAAACCAGTGTGGAGAATGCAGATTTTCCTGTTATTGATATTTCACAGCTTCCTTATGAATTTGATGGTGAAGAATCAAACCATCTCCAAGATCATGAATTGATTAGGAAAGTGGGAGAAGCTTGCAAAGAATGGGGATTTTTCTTCGTTGTGAACCATGGAATTCCAGTAGATCTTCTGGAAGATGTCATGCCCCAAATCCAGCAATTATGTGCAATGCCTGCTGAAGTTAAAGCAAGAGTCAGCACCGCTTCTTACAGAGCTCCTCCACCTTGGAATTTAAGCTTTGACGTCCCCGACTTGCCTCATTTAGATTCAGTTCAAGAAATGTCTCAAAAAGTATGGCCTGAAGATGGAAATCCAAAATTCTGGTATGGATTTTACTTCTATATTACAGTATTTCTTGAGTCTTTAAATGTTGTAAATCTATTGAAACCAGCAATAGCATTTCAGATAAATATTTATTGGCTCCAGGTTTAAATGTTATTTTATTACTTCTGAAATTACTGTTGACTGTTTGAAGTTTCAAATCCCCTGTAGAAGCTAGCTTACACATTGAGCATTGCATGGATAAAAATTAAAATTAAATGACTAAAAATGAAGATTAAATCTTCCAGTCCGTCATTTTGGAAGTAGGGAAACTTAAATGTAGATTGAAATAGATTATCACGGAGGGGAGGGAAATTATTGGCGAGGGCATGGGCGCCTGCCACGCCATTAAGGAAGCATGGCGTCACTTTCCCCATCCATTATTTTATTCTGGATAGGACTGCAGGTATGGCGCACAGAGAGGAAGGGGAAAAGTAATTTAAGGAGATTAGTGATATTTGGAAAAGGGGATTTTTAGCAGAAGTGGTGTGGCGCAGCGAGGAAGGAACGAGAGGAGGAGGAAGGGCGTGGGAGTTGCAGATTCAGGGGAGGTTGAAGAAGATTACAGAGCAGCACGGTCAGGGACCCGTCGCTGCTATTACAGTTCATATATAATGTTTTTCATCGACTAAAATTTAATCTTTTACTATAAAGGAAGCACTCTTTTGAATTTCATGGTGGAGAACTTGTACTCTTGAAGAAAGAGGTCACAAGTTCAAATCCTGCAGGGGGTAAGGTATGTACACATCATATTGTGGAGCACGAGTTAGGTGCCTCCCTCAGATTTGGGAGTATGAGGAGTCCCATATATACTGTAAGCTGTCTGTAGACCCAAAAACAGATTGCCTGGTATTGGTGGACTATAAAAATTATTATTATTATTATTATAACCATTTAAAAAAACTCATTGGAAATCAAAATTTCCAGTTTGTATCAAATCAAAATGTATATTTTTTAAATAATTTGTGGGTATTGCATGGCAGCGAGAAGATTGGAACATACGGCATCAGGGTGCAGAATCTGTCAACAAAAATTTCTAAAATCATTCTTGCCAGCTTGGGTTTAGATTTCAAGACTTTTTACCATTCTGATTTCGAAAAGTGTACGAGCAGCATAGCAATAAATTCCTACCTGTCTGAAATAGATTATCACGGAGGGGAGGGAAATTATTGGCGAGGGCATGGGCGCCTGCCACGCCATTAAGGAAGCATGGCGTCACTTTCCCCATCCATTATTTTATTCTGGATAGGACTGCAGGTATGGCGCACAGAGAGGAAGGGGAAAAGTAATTTAAGGAGATTAGTGATATTTGGAAAAGGGGATTTTTAGCAGAAGTGGTGTGGCGCAGCGAGGAAGGAACGAGAGGAGGAGGAAGGGCGTGGGAGTTGCAGATTCAGGGGAGGTTGAAGAAGATTACAGAGCAGCACGGTCAGGGACCCGTCGCTGCTATTACAGTTCATATATAATGTTTTTCATCGACTAAAATTTAATCTTTTACTATAAAGGAAGCACTCTTTTGAATTTCAACCATTTAAAAAAACTCATTGGAAATCAAAATTTACGAGTTCGTATCAAATCAAAATGTATGTTTTTTAAATAATTTGTGGGTATTGCATGGCAGCGAGAAGATTGGAACATACGGCATCAGGGTGCACGATCTGTCAACAAAAATTTCTAAAATCATTCTTGCCAGCTTGGGTTTAGATTTCAAGACTTTTTACCATTCTGATTTCGAAAAGTGTACGAGCAGCATAGCAATAAATTCCTACCTGTCAAACAGAAATTCTATGGAAGAGGAGATTCTGCATTCCCATACAGATAGCGGTTGCCTTACAATCCTCCAGAATGATAATCAGCAGGGCCTTCAGGTCCTATCCAAACAAGGGAAGTGGATCGACGTCAATCCTCTACCTCATTCGTTTCTTGTCATTGTTGGGGATTCTCTTAAGGTTTGAAATTCTTCTGACTACGAATAGTAATAGTTTAATGTTTATGTGGTATTTGGATTCTCCATTATAACCGTGTAAAAATTAAAATTGAGTCACTTAAGGAGGAGCTTAAGTCACCCATTGTGGTCAATGTACTGATTTTCTTTACTACTATAAATGATCTGGTCTACTGCCATAGAGAAACAAATAACCTTACATAGTTGAGTCTGAGGAAAAATATTACTAAATTGTACTAATTGAATAACTAAAAGCAACACCTTTCAATGCCATGAATGCCATGTCTAGTCTTGGCATTGAAATGACTTTGTGCTAAAACATTCACCCATTTTTTCTTCAAAATGAGTTTGTTCTTTAACATTCGCTTAAAAGTAACACCTTTCAATGCCATGCCTAGTCTTGGCATTGAATTGAGTTTGTGCTTCAACATTCACTCATTTCTTTTTTAGAGATGTATTGAAATGTGTTTGTGCTTTAACATTTGTCCATTTCTTTTTGTTCTCATTTAAATTTAGATAATTATTTACCATATTGACATGGATTGTAGGCATGGAGCAATGGCAGATGTCAAAGCTTGGCCCATAGAGTTGTTTATAAAGGATGGAAGCATCGCATATCCCTAGCAACTTCTTTCTACTTTCCATATGATCACAAGATTTGGGCTCCAGAGAAGCTTGTGGATGACAACCACCCACGACTTTACAAGCCTTATACGTACTCTGAGTATAGGCTAAATTATCAAACTGTTATCTTCTCCAAAGAAGCAAACCTTGTTGAGTTCCTTGATGTATTTGCGGGTATTAAATAAATGTAAAGAAGGTAATTTGATAAAGGTATATTAATATATGTGTTGACATTGTAAAAGGGAAATAAATTTTAATTAGGGTTAATGTGGGCTAGTTAAGTAGATGTAAACATGGTAATTTGATAATTGTATTTGTTATTTTGGAAGATGTAAAAATGATAATTAGGGTATTAAGTTTTATAATTAAAGAGAGTGTATTTGTAGAAGAGTTTGGTATTAGTTTGATGTATGTTTAAAAAATAATATATCTTTGTTAATGAAATGCTTCAATGTCTATATTGGATCTATGTTTTGTTAGAGGACAAGTTCATAAATCTTTGATGAAGTTATAAATGCAAATTAGTCCTTTGGGTTCAAACTTGTCCTTGTACATAGTGATGTTCTACTCTATTGCTCACTTGATGGCTTTGGTCTTCTTGAAGACCTAGGGATTGGAGGTATTTAGAAATACCTTAAAGGGCTTCCATTTCATTGCGAGGCAATATGTTCTTCTAGATCAACCTCGAGAAAGTGTACAAAGGTTGAAGGAAAAGAAGAAGTGCCCATAGAGAGAGCCTTATTGATCGACCTACATATGCCATAGTTTGGAGAAAGGCAATTTGTTTATCTTTTTAGTGCATCAAATCAAAATGTGTCACTTTTAATTGCTCCTTCGATGGTCTAGGATGAAATAAAATTATTGAGAGTGGATGGAATCTACATGAATGCGATTAAATATTTTATAATACAAAAACATAACATCAAATTGTGAAAAATGTGTCTACAATTGGCCCATGGAGGAAAAATGAATGGGGCTAGTTGGCCAAAGTTTAATTTGAATTTAAAGAAAAAACATAACAAGTCTACAAATACAAAGTCATCACCACAACCATGGGAATGTCCTAGGGAGGGAAAATGGTCAAATCTAGGTAGCTAACTAATAAATGGAGGTAGGTGCATATACTAATGTGATAAATGCTAGAATAAGGTGAATACTTAGTTATGTACATATGATGATAAGGTAGGTGCTAAGTGTATTCGAATGTGTCTATATATGGATAGTTGTATCTAGTAGCAAAGAGAAGTGTTGTATCTACTTCTAGTGGTCATAATTTTTGATTACCTAAGTAATCTCTTGGCTTAGAGAGAAATCTACCTATGGAGAAGATAATGTTATGGCTCCAAAGAATGAGCCACATAGATGATAAGGGTCTTAAGGCCTTGTAAAATAAAAATCTTGTAGAGAGGTCAACTAATTATTCTCTTTCTAGTTTGATTTCTATGAACATTGCATATATGGTATAAAAAAATTATGTTTAATTTTACTTGAGTTTCCTTTAATTTTTTTAGGGTATTGGATTTATTTCATTTTGATATATCTAGCAATATAAATGTTCCTTATATTTCTAATACTTTGTACAATGTATCTTCTATAGATGATTATTCCAAGAGGACATGGGTGCATTTTCTTAGAAGAATCTAGAGTCGTTAGTTGTTTTAAGGATTTTAAAGCCATTGTAGAAAATTCAACTTGTATAAATATTAAGGTTTTGAGGACTAGAAATTGTGAGTTTTATTCAGTAGACTTCGACAAATTCTATAAGGAACATAATATCCAAATATATAAGACAAGTTCATACCCTCACCAAAATGGAGTTTCAAACAAGATGAATAGGACATTGAAGGAAATTGCTAGGTGTATGGTCAATGGAGCAATCTTGGAATATAAGTTCTAGGTAGAAGTAGTTCATATGGCTTACAAGATTCAGTTAGTAGGTCTCTTACATTAGCTCTTATTGAGAAGACACCCATGGACTTGTGTGGATGAAAATAACTCCCTCATCACATCTTTTTTCTTTTTTTTTGTGTTATGCACATTTACCTAGGGAGAAGCAATCTAGATATGAAAACAAGGTAGTAAAATTATGTATCTTCATTAGTTTTGGTGTTCGTGTGAAAAGGTACAATCTTTTGGATCATATGGCTAAGGTGGTTTTATACTACGTGAAAGTGTTATTTTTATAGAAATGACTCCTTATTCCATAACATTATATCTGAAAGAGGATGGAAAGAAAGATGTGATAATTTACCTTACCCCAAAAACTAAGGAGGTTAAACTAGAAGC